>JAHXMU010000583.1:18400-67031 GCA_019455685.1 Philornis downsi
TTTGTATGCCACCCTATACTTTGATTCGAGAACCTCAAACGAAAATAAAATTTTATGCAATTTCGTTTCTTTGTCAAAATCACAACTGAAACCACATATAGTTTCGTTTAGTTTGTAAAAATTGCTAAAGTGGAATAGAATATTGAGTAGAATAGAAAAATGTTTTCCAGAACAGACACTAATAATTTTGCTCGGAATGGCTGTTGCTCGTGTTTCTCTCCTAGTCGACAACAAAGTAAAGAAAACCAATTCGAATATTTGCTGATTCGTTTCATTTGGATTAGATTATTTTCATGATCAAAGTATTGGTCGAAATTCGGTTGTTCCAAAAATATACTATGCAATGCCTAAGCATTAGTTAATCTACACTAAATTCTAATAATTGAAATATATAGTCAATTGCTAATAGAAGGTTACCTTAGATCATATTAGGTGGGCAATTAAGTTCCCGCTGTTTGCCAATAGATGGCGCCAGCTGTAAGTGCTAGTCTATTCTGCCATAACCTAAACATCACTAGGCTTAGTTTAGGTATATGGTAAACATACCTCGTCGATACAATAGTGATTTTCTTTTGACGTCATATTCTTTTTGTTGTGTGAATATGTCATTGTGGGAAGTATTGATTTTCGTCCTTCAGTCTGAGAAAACGGTGGCTGAAGCTCATCGAGAGCTTCGGGAGATACTGCTTCAAGTGAAACAACGTGCCGACGGCATTGTTTGATGGGAATCCGCATCAGACGAAGGTAGAGCTTGCTTCAGTATTAGGAGTTACCCGCCAAGCGTGTCCATTCACTGGGAATGATTCAAAAACACGGAACTTGGGTTCCTTAGGAGTTGAAGCCAAGGGACGTTAGGCGTCGTTTTTTCGTCTATGAACAACTGATTCAGCGACAAAAAAGGAAGGATTTTCTTCATCCTATTGTAACGAGTGATGAAAAATGGATTCATTACAGCAATCCAAAGAAAAGAAAATTATGGGTGCTGCCCGGACATACTTCTATGTCGTCGCCTCGGCCGAATATTCAGGCTGCGAGGGTTATTGTCTATATATGGTGGGACCAGGTCGGTGTTATTTATTACGCGCTATAGAAACCAAGCGAAAACTTAACTGGCGATCGACATCGACTTCAATTAATGCGATTGAGACAAGTTCTGCGCGAGAAATGTCCACAATACGCGAAGAGGCACGAAAAAGTGGTTCTTCTTGGTCTCACGTGGCCAAGCCCGTTAAAATCTAGCTGGAGATGCTGAAATGGAAAGTCTTACCCCATCCTCAATATTCTCCAGATATTTCGCCGTCCGATTATCACTTGATCCGTTCGATGGCACACGGCCTGGCTGACCAACAGTTCCACTCACATGACGGCATCGAGGAAAGGCTAGATTTGTGGATATCCTCAAAAGATGAACTGTTTTATCGTGTTGGAATTCGAGCTTCGCCAGAAAAATGGGCAAAATTAGTAGCTAGCGATGGTCAATACTTTCAATGAATCATTTGTAAACATGTTCTCATAATAAAGTTGCATTTTTATAAAATAAAACAGTGAGAACTTAGTTGCGCACCTAATATTATGCACAAACTATATTCAATTTTCTTGTCTACAATTGTAGGTGCCAATCAAAAACTTGATACGTTTTGTGGATCTCCGCCCTATGCAGCTCCCGAGCTGTTTTCAGACGACCATTACATAGGTGCTCCTGTGGATGTGTGGGCTTTAGGCATCCTGCTATATTTCATGGTGGTGGGGAATATGCCATTCCGGGCGCCCACAATACCAGGACTGAAGGCGGCCATTTTAAAAGGTGACTATCTGCTGCCGGGTCAACTAAGTCTGCCATGCATAAGACTAATACGTAAGTTCAGTATCTTATCTGAGTGACAGCCATCATCATGTGTAAATGCATTTCTTATGTTGCCGTAGAACGCATATTAATCCATATCCCAGCGCGGAGACCCACCATCGATGATATGTTAAATAGTCAATTCGTAACCCATCCAAAACTTAGCGCCGAATTAATGCAACATGAAATCAGTTTACGCTCTAAGCCCGTTAAACGTTCCGGTTTCTGGGTGCGCTCCAAGTCGCGACGCATGCGCAAACAATATTCGCTGCGAGAACGGTATATGGAGCTAACCAACAAACCACCAATCAACATGAATACCAAACGCACAGACGGCTTTTTCGTCGATAACTTCCTACAACCCATAGAGCTGACCAAAGAATTGCCAACAGAGTCCGCAAAGGAGCCATCACGCACCAATACGCCCAAGCGTTCGTTTTTGTGTGGCACCCTCAAAAAGAAGGTGGGCCCCATGGAGACCGAGAATGAGAAGCAAATTAATAATGGCTCTCTGGCCAATCACAATAAGTTCCAGTGGAATAACGTCTTGACTGCGATACCTCCCGAATGCCCCCTTTTCAAGAATTACGACACAGAAACCGGCCATTTTATAATGTTTCCGACTGATACCGATGATGCGGCCAAATTGGCACCCCTAGAGCTGGAAGCGCGACAGATTTTAGACGAGTTAGGCATAACCACAGACATGCTTATGGAAGCTTCACAAAATGCTCCGCGTAGTGATATCATAGGAGCCTATCGAATTGTCATCAGTCGATTGCAGAAACAGTCATGGCTGGCACGCAAACATGTTGAAATGGCCTTACAGGAAATGCCAAAGGCAGAAAAGAAAATTGAGCGTTCGTGCTGCATACTTTAAAGGAGGTGGATGTAGGAGAGTGTTGTTATGCAACACATGGCAAAGCAAAAGTATACTCCCAGATAAGGCTGTAAGGTGAGATTTTAGGATCGTTGGGTCTCAAAAAGAGGTTTATTGAGAAAGCAAATTTGATTTTTTTTTTTTGTCACTGCAGTTGTAAACTGTAGACTTATATTGGCAGAAAAAAAAGCAAGTGAAGAATTAATGGCAACTCTGAAGAACCACTACGGCTTGTGGGTTATTCTTAGACGGACTACAAGTTAGCTTTCAGATATTTTCATGCAGTTTTTTTCTCATTGAATATACTAGAAGAGCACTGCTATGTGTACTTGTCTACATAACTCTGCGGGCAATGTCAAAAAATCGTGACAAAATAATTTAAATCCCAAATATTTTAATAAAAGAATTTTTATTTTTTGTTTACATATTTCTTTTAATTAATAACATTTGTTGAACATAGTTAATCCTTCCCATGAATTAAAAAATGAATTTTATAAAGTAAATTAAATTATGCGCTATAATATATGAATCAAAATGAATTCTCGGAAAATTAGATAGAACTGCATTTAATTAAATTTTATTGCCTCGAATTAAAATTGCACTATACCGAATTAAACTGAATTAAGTTGAATTACATTGAATTGCTTGTATCAAACAATTTTAAATATTATAAATTGTAAAAATTTACTGTTTATTTGATTGTGTAAAGGCTACTTCAAACAGCCATGTAACTATAAAAATTCCTATTTTTGTTACGTCCATATGGCAACCCAGCGAGACACGGAGGTGCCATTGTTGAAATCAGCGATACACTCGCTCTCTTTTTCCGCCAGCCGCCAACCGGAACACTTTATCAGCTGCTCTCAACATACAAATAAAATCCAAATAATGTAAGTTAACCTAACATCCCGATTTCTTCTCATCTCCTCCAGTACGAAACCCCTCGTAAGTATACACATCCCGCCAAGAACCATAGTTCTTCCACAAAACCTGCAATTTCTCTCAAACAACCCAAGTTCCAAATTAAATCTACAGACCAAATCTGACAAATTTACGACCTGGCTATGGCAGTTTACAATATTTCTACTGATTTTTCACAATAAAACTTATATTTTTTACTTAATTTTTTTTCGGAAACATACAAACGACTGCATACAAAGTATTTTTAATAAAGAAAATGATGCTCCTTCATATTCTATAGAGTGGTGCTTATGCACCAAATCTGACAGATGTATAAGCTGGCAATTGCAGTTTACAATATTTTTACTGATTTTTCACAATAAAAATTATATTTTTTAATTAATTTTTTTCCGAAACATGCAAACGACTGCGTAAAGAAAATGATGCTCCTTCATATTTTATAGGGTGGCGCATATGTAACGCTAAGATTTGATCAGTGAATACATTTTTTGTTTAAGTCTTTTTTTTTCGTCTCTTTACAGAATTAACTAAATAAGACTTGGGAAATTTATGAAGGAAAGGCTCAGCACAGAACAAAGAACCAAAGTTGTTCAATTTTACTTTGCAAGTCAGCATTCGATTATTCAGATCATATCGAAACTTATTTCATGTTTGAAATGCTCCTAGCGCTCCAACAATTTACCGATTGGTTCAGCGTTTTGGGCAACAAGGGGGCTCTTTGTTACCTTCCGCGTGCTGGAAGACCTCGTGCAGTTCGAAATGAAGTGACCATTGCTCGAGTGCAAGTGCAAGTATTGAGGAAAACACCGAAACTTCCACCAGGCGACGATCTCAGCAATTAGAGATGTTTAGGCGGTCTTTGTAAAGAATTTTACATATGTTACATCAATGTAGTCGCCGTTAACGTTACGTATGCGCCACCCTTTAGTATCTGCTAGGGTAACCATTTCTCATTAGAACCTTTGTAAGACGTCTTAGCATGGAATCGATGAGTTTTTTTATCTTCTGCTATAATTTTTCCCGATTCTCGCAATATAATATCTTTAATGTTGATGTAATGGTATGTTTTCGAATTCTGCGTTCAAGTAAGTCCCACAAATAGTATTCTTTTGGGTTAAGGTCCCGAGATTTCCTAATCAGACTCCTGAATCAAGAATACATTTAAAGACAAATACACAAACTCAAAGTTGGACATGAATACGGTATAACTTGCCCAATTCTATACTCGGTACCGATCGTAAAATAGCCCTCGGCATCGGATTTGAAACAGTTCTTTTAGAAACATGAGCCTACAACGTAGCTTTATCACATTGTGACATTAAGGCACATTATGAGAAAAATCCACTGAAAATTCTGGCCTGTGAAAGTGATACAACTATGCTTGGTCAATTTGTATAGGGCCCCATATCAAAACATGGAGAGATATGGCCCAGTTACAGCATAGATCGTCCTTGATGCAACCAATTAATAGCCACTAAATATAAACAAATTCCAATGAAATCTTTAGCCTTCAAAACCAATTGTATGGGCGCTACATCAAAACGTAAATCGATGTCTTACTTTTTCAATAGAGTTCCTGAAACTAAATATTTATAAATATAAATAAATTTTAGTTGAAATCGGTTCATAACTGCCAACTATTCTTTGGTAATAAGACTACATGGGCACACAAGAAGGTGCTTAGAGAGCAAACAAACTGAATAGCATCGGTTTATCAATATGTGGATATATATTTTGTATGATCTAACTCCGATATTTCTATATGTTACAGCCATCAACACAAACTCGGTATCTCCTCATCCACAATCACAATTATCGCTATTGCTGATTCTATTTCGGTGATAGTCCATGATTTTCAGGGGTCCTTTGAAGGTGTTTCTTTAATTTGTATTCACTAAATATTCAATTCAGAGCCCTTTCATCTAACAAAAAAGTTTACTTCGCATATGTTGGCGCAATGTTTTTTCTACGCTATATTTCGGAATGACGTCGAATGTATCAGATCGGAATTAACAATTATTAGTATTTGAAATTTCGCCCAAAAATAAATGAAAAATTTTTCAAATTAAATACGAATAATCAGCCAGAACCACTGAATTATTTATCGTATAATTTATCATCCAATCGAATAACACTTTGAAAAAAAAGTTGATCCAAAAAAATATTATTAAGATATTTTGTGATCGTTTGAAATTGCATTTCATCTAAAATTTACTGATCACAACTCATGCTTGCCAAAAATAAGTGCTATTTTAAAAAGTTTATATACTAGAAACATTTTTCTAACAATTTATGTATCGTATATTAGTAATGTTTTATATCATTTACTGGCTAGGATTATATATTGCAGGAAGTCGGATCAACATTTGTATATTCCAGGAGTGCTTTCACAGAATTTTGGCGTATGTTCGTGGTAGCAGGTGTATGTCTTAGGCTGCATATTTAAAAATTACTAAGATGCCTTTACACATTTTTCTGTATTATTAAATTTGGTTGTCCGAATTATCTTCTTTTTTGAACTCTAGCAGAAATGCATAAATTGTATGAGGAGTTCAATACAATGCACAGCTATCTTATGGAATGATCATCTGTTGTCCTTATGACTTGAAGAATTTTTCAGTTATTCATACAAATTTCAAACGTATCGTGAGCATTTGGATTTATTTTAATTTGTTTGAAAATTTCTTTAAAGGTTGTAAAATTTACAATCTATGTCGGCATCACTTGGCTGTACGATTTCTTTCTTTCCTTATTTGGAAAGATTTGGTTGGAAATGGATTTAAGATGTATAATTCGCATTAAACTTGTATCAATGAATAAATGAATAATACAAAAATAATATAATAACAATAATAATGAAAGAATGAAATATAAATCAAAAACAATTAATTTGGAGTGTTTCTGGCACAGAGGTCGTCAACTCTTTTTGAACACCTTTTTAAGTACGTTTCAACATCAGGCCTTCCTTATCATTTCGAAATCATTTAAAATAAACAAATCTATCAATCTTTCATGTGATTACTTTCAGTTTTAAAATTCATTTAGCACTGGGGAAGTATCCTTTTGTATAGCAGATTTTTTATTTCACTTTCTTTTGGAAATTCTCTTTGAATTCAATACAAAATAATTTTTTGGATAACTCATGCAATTAAGGAATATGGTAGATGTTAAGATCTTTTCCATCAAATTTCTAGAACTTTGTTTGTTTTCTTCGGATCAGTTTTTCTTTTATTTTTATTTATTTATTTATTTTGTCTTTTTATCGCATTAAATTTAATCGTTCAATCAAAGTAAGCCTCTTCCTTTGATGAAATTCTTCATTACGCAAAACTGAATAGAAATCCAAAATTTAAGTAAGCGCCACTGTGATAAAATTTTTCGTCTCGAAAAATTGCGTAGATGTGTAGCAGGCGAAAAAATTGTCGAATAAAAATTGTGCAAAAATGTTTTCTCTTTTAAAGGTATGATATGCAAAACAATGCAGATGCGCGTCGTTCGAGTAGTAAACACCGCAGACGAACCTTTTTTCAAATAAAAATCGAATAAGAATTTTCGAATAAAAATTCCGCGATTTTTATTTGATTATTTTTTCCTATTAAACAAGTTAATTTTTTGTATTTTTTTTTTTTTTTTGTTTTTAGTTAATTTAATTTTTTTTTTTTTGCATATGATTTGCTATCTAAATAAAAAAAATAAAGTACAGTGCGTTTTCAAAAAAATCACTCGATTTTTTTTAATTTATGATTTTACTTTTAATTTTTTTACTCTTAAATAAGTTTATATTTTAATGTGTGTGCGCAAAAATAACATTTAAATTAAAACACACAATTAATTAATAATAAAAAAAAACTTACCTTGCAATTACATATTTATATAACTATCGAAAAATCCTGCTGTCACATATAATTGTAAATTGTAAGTCTGTCAAATTTTGCCTGAAGATTTCAGTTCAGGTTCTTTCTACAAAAGAAATTGGAGATTTTTGGGGAGAACTCATGTTCTTTGCGGGATGGAATTACTTACGTTGGTTTTCGCGGATGATCAGATGAAAAAGCAAGAGATTGATGAACTTACATTATTTATTTTAAGTTTAATTTGATGGCGTCTAACAAAGTGGTCCGGTTGCCGGTTGGCGGAAAAAGAGGGCGAGTTAATCGCTAGTTTCAGCCATGAGACGACCTCTGTACCCCGCTGGGTTGCCACATGGGCGTAATAAAATAGGGGGTTTTTTTTATAATTACATGGTTTGTTGAAGTGGCCTTTACACTAACAAATAAATAGTTAATTTCTATAAATTTATGCTAAATATTTGCAAGTTGTTTGATACAAAGCAATTCAATGTGGTTCAACGTAGTTTAGTTTAATTTAACGTAATTGGATATAACTCAATTTGATTTCATGGATATTTGGATATAATTCAGTTTGATTCAATGCAATTCAATTTGATTCAATGTAATTCAATCAAAAATTAAATTTGATCGAATTAATTTAATATCTGTGGTCACAACCCGTAACAGCCTAACTCGAGTTAGGACACAATTGTATTCAGCGTATCTCAATTTATTTGCTCTAAATTTTTAATGTTTGTATCTCGTCTAGGAAGGCAATTAATCCTAAAAAACCTAATAGCTTAAGTTATTTTTCTAAATGACTGTTTTGGCATAACTGCCTAAGTCAATTTAGGATTACAACAAATATAAACATTATTTTTTCATCATTGCCTAAATCAACTTAAGTCGTTAATCCAAAAAAATAAAGAAACAATTTTATTTTCCTAACTTGAGTTAAGCTCTTATTCCGAATTACAATTTCGTTTTTTGATAAACATAAATTGAGTTAAGGTCTTTCTCCAAACTTAAAGTTTTTTATTTAATCTGGAACAACTCAACTTGAACTTTTTGACTTTCTTCGTCTTTTTCGATAATATCTTTTGACTGCGAGAATAAACAACTATTTTTTGTTCACAACTAAGTAAAGAAATTCGTTTCCTTGGAATCTGTAGCAAAGTTTTCCAAAAAACACCTTCTCCTGATTTTCAGTGAATATTCAAAACTTTAAACTCCTGTACTGAAAATATTGAAAAACAGACTTAGGCTGTTATGGGTTGTGACCACAGATATAATTTTTAGGAAATTCATTTTAATTCATCTAATTGAATTAATTCAATTCGGTTTAATTCAATTCGATTCGAAGCAATTTAACATAATTCTTAGGAAATTCATTCTAATTCATCCAATTCATGGGGAGCTTTAATTCAATTCATTTCGAAGTAATTCAATATAATTTTAAGCAAATTTTTTTTAATTCATCTAACTTATAAAGGGTATTAACTGTGTTCAATCCTTACAAAAATGGGTTAAATTTCATTTTGTATTTTTAGGCCATTTTTCATTCCGGAACATCGCCCATAAACCGGTTTTGAAAAATAGCTCACAAAACGCAGAAAGGTGACCAATAACCGTTTCATATGAAATTTCAACCAAATTTGTATGACATTTTTTGGGCGATTTTTAAAAAAGAAAAAAAAAAGGAAAAAATAAGTTAATTTTTTGTGCGATTTTTTGTGTCTCCTCTTCCAATTACATATGGAAAGCGATTCTTTTTGACTTTTTAACTAAAAAAAAGAAAAATAAGTTAATTTTTTGGGCGATTTTTTGTGTCTCTCTTCCGATTATATATGGGAAACGATTCTTTTTAATAGAAATTCGAACAATTACGTCGTTTGTGTGATTGGATGTTTCTTAGAGTCGGGGTTAATCATATTTCAATTTTTTGAATATTTTTAGCATGTTAATAAAGATGATAATTTTGCTGAAACCCGTTGAAACATAAATGAGAGTAAACCTATGTAACATTTGGCGTTGCCTAACGTGTGGAGGCCAGTTGAACATTGCTGCGGTTTATTTTAACCGAATAAAGTGAAAGATTTTTTCAGAAATTTAATAAAATTTTTCCATCTTTTTCAAAGAAATTATAGCATTTAATATGGTATTTCCATGACTTACAGATAAATGTTTATTTAGAAGTTATGATTTCTAAATTTGATAAACCAAATTGTGTTGCACGTTTATAAAGACTACACCAAATATATGGAAAACAAAACTAAGATATCTGGTTTTTTAAGAATAGCTGCCTTTAAAATCTACATTTGCTGCACTTAAATTAAATTAAATAAATTGTAGTGCATGCTCCATTTTAAATATTTGTTCATGTTGTTAAACAGAAATATGTTACATTTCTTAATTCCTTTACTTCGATAAACTGAAAACACAGCTATCTGAAAATTTCGATCTTTAGATTAATGCCATCTCGCGGACGCTTCAATAGTTATATGTTTATTTCCTTAATTGCTGCAGAATATTATGGTATCCCGGAGATAAGGAAAGCATTCCTTGCTATCGGCAAAATAAACCTCTTATTGAGACCGCTAAGAATTAGTTTAGAGTGGGGAAAATTGTTGACATATAAATACATGGCTTTAATCCAAATAAGAAAAAAGAATTTAGAAAACATAATGCATTGTTAAAAAATGTTTAGTCTGTCGATTTTAATAACTATAATTATAGATTTTAAGTTTAGGTGGGTCAAAGCGGAAATTTATAAGCAACTGGGCAACTTCGAATTCAAACAAAAATTAAATCTTTGCCAAAGTGAGGCAAAAAACATGTTAAACCACATAAAGCATAATTAGAGCCCTTAAGAAACTCAGAATGAGTGGATTATGCGAAGCAACGTTGCCAGATTGTGATAAATTGCGCTAAATAGCCCAGCAGCGATATATAGAAAAAAGGTGCCACATTTTAAGACAACAAAAGAAAACAATACAAAGTAACCAAATAAACAAAAGAATCTTTTCATTTTGAACACAACTTTAAGCAAAACGAACATAAAAAAAATTTATAGTAAAATGTATTTTAAAATTAGCAAACTATCTACAGATCTAGTAACCTCTACTTTCCCGGTCTCTTTAACAATCTTGCTCTATCGCTCTTGCTCTCGCTCCATCCCTATTAAAGCGGTAGTCTATTTTACTTAATGATCTCTTTTAGGCAAATTAAAGCGAATAGCAGAGACGGGCTGAAACTCTAATAATTAAAAGTAGTAAAAAGTAAACGAAATTCAAGTAATAACAACAGTAATAACAAATCTTAAAAATTGCGAAAATTATAAAAACCAATACTAATAGTAAAAAATACTAGGATCAAAAAAAAAAAAAAGAAAAAACATATACGAAACTCATTTTGAATCCATTGTAAAAGTTGATTAGTGAAAATGCGTTTTATGGTGCCCTTTTCTTTTTCTCAAAAAAAAAAAAAACAAGTATAACTTATTTATAATTTTTGAATATTTTATAGTAAATTTTTATTTGATTTCGAAATCTCGATTTTGGATTATAACATTGATTTTAATATTTGTAAAAATTACTCCCATGGAGTTATAGTTATCGAAAGAATACAAGAATAAACATGATTAAATTTAAAATGGTTTTAGTTCCAATTTATTATATTATATTATATTTAAATGTATCGTATTGTATTGTATACCATACATAGTTAATATTTATTAAATGTTTTAACAATAAATGACAAAGAAATTTCAATAAAAATCCATATAAAGAATAATTCATCTGCTGTCTTGACGTTTATTATTGAAATGAAACGGTAAGCTGGTGGTGAGCTGAAGCATTTCCTTTATATTAATATTACAACGAAGGATTCAAGTGTGTACATATATATTAGAGAGGCAATTAATTACACTGATCTACAAATTTGGAAAAAAAAAATTGACTGCAGAAATGAAGCATGTTTTTTAATTAATCTGGGTGCCCTGAATTCGAATCTGGCATAAATATTGGGCTATCACGTCTTGTTCATTTTTTATCGCATGCTGGCTATACTGTATAACAGACAGAAGCCCACATTCATTTTAAATCTTCATAATAGTAGCGTTTCATCATGTCAGGGAGATCGTGAGTTACTGATTCAAGTTATTTTTGTTTTGTGTGTGATGAATATTTTGTTGAAAAAAAGGATATGCAATATCAGCATCATTAAAATATATACATACATTTACATTATTTTGGTCTTGCTGTCAGAAACTTGAACAAACGGTGGAAACCGAAAATGTTTTGCAATAGTCGCAGAACGGTCAAATGGCAATAGATCTTCTTGCCGATTTTTCAATTCCAGTACTTCGGACAGAGTCAAGTAACCAAGAGATAGAAGCTTGGAATTGTCTGCATATTTTAAAAAGAAACACTCTATTCTATACTGTACTGATGTTGATGATTTATTTCAAAAAATGAACCAGCCATATAACAAAATTGAATGGATATTATTTATTGATGGCTTTAAATACATTTTAAAGGCTCTTCTTTTTCATAATGGGAATGAAAAACCATCCATACCAATTGCTCATGCCGTTAATACAAAGGAAGAATACGAATCAATGACTGACATTACTCAAATACAACGATAATAAATGGAAGATCTGTGGTGACTTTAAGGTATGTGATTTAAAATTCTTTGTATATGAAGTATAGACCATCGTAAAAATTGTAAATTAATAAGTTTCAGGTCAAGTTCCTTGTTCCTTGAATACGAAGATATCATCAGACAAAGCGAGGTAAAAATAGTATCTCCACAGTTACAAGGAAACTAAAGTGCTAAGGGTTTTGAAGGCTTTAGGGAGTTCCTTCAGGTCTAGGTAGCCCAGAAAGTGAATATTGAGAGGAGACATTACCGAGATTTTGTGCTGGAACCCCAAGATTGGTAGTTTGTGTGTCGTGATTTGATTTTCGTTCTATTTAGTTCTTGTTGTTTTAATAATATAGCGTTTAGTCAATTTTTATTTTATAGTAAATTTATTAGTTTTAGTTTTCTTGACCTAGATCAATATTTTATATTCAGCCAGACTCAAATCGATGTTGTATAATTCCTAAAAGAAAAAAAAAAGAATATTTAAATTGAACGAATGTTAGTACATATGTTGGTTAGGTTAAGATTATTGTCAATAAAATGTATGTTATGTTAATCATTTGAAGAGAAAATATGGCGTGCTGAATTCAATAAAAAGGGGTGACAAAAGTATAAGGTGAGTGATAGTGCGAGCGGATCGTAGGGGTCACTTTGACTGAAGGGTAAACTTCGTGACCATGGTTGGGTTGGGCGGCTGGAGGAAAAAACCTTCCTCTCACTCTCGTTGTGGTTGGTATAAGTGTTAGTTTTCCGTTATAGTAATGTAGTTTTGTATATATTAATTGTGATGTCGTTCGCCTAGGATAATGGGATGGTATCCACACCCAGGAGTGAGCCGTTTGAGCTGGTCGGCCCTCTAATTATCCTAGGGCATATGAAAGGCATATAACAATATGGCTCCAGGTCAAGGTTTGTTGACTGGTATGCAAGGAGATTTCACAAAGTATTTTTATTTTCTTTGTCTATGGGATAGTGGCATCACTACGTCCACTCTGTTGTGGCCAAAAAGAACTGAGTATTCACCAGGAAAGCAAAACATTTCAAATAAACCATTAATTGGTCTAAATGACGTTCTTTTTCACATTAAATTGGGCCTTTTTAAGAACTTTGTCAGGACTCAGGACAAAGATGGTGCAGCATTTAAATATTTATAAACAGTTTTTCCTAAAATTTCATAAGCTAAAATCAAAGAAAGCAAATTTGTTGGCCCTATTGAATGAATGCTATTGAATGATGACAATTTTTTACGATGTTTATTGGAGAAAGAAATCTGGAAATCTTTCAAGAGTAGCGTGAACAGTTTTCTTGAAAACAATAAGAGTGAAAACTACGGACAAATTATTTCTGAGTTATTAAAAAACCATCACGAATTAGGTGCACGAATGTCACTCAAAATGTATTTTCTTCATTCCCATTTAGATTGTTTTTTCCCACAAAATCCAAGTGAGGTGAACGACGAACAAGGTGAATGTGCTCACCAAGATTTAAAGAAAAATGAAAGAACTTATCAAAGATTTTGGGACAAAAGCATGCTGGGAGACTATCGTTGGATTCTAATACATGAAGCAGAACTAACAAAATACAAACGACTTTCAAATATCGTCATTCACTTTTGAGAAATCATTTATTTTTAAATAAACAAATGATTTTTTCTTTTTTTTTGCAAAAAAACGAATAAAAACATATTTTTTTTTGGTATCTCGAAAACCTGTCGTGATAAAGAAAAACCAATTACACATTCAAATTCAGCCCACCAAATTACCCTAGGAAAGATATTTGATTGTTCCAGCCCAAAACCTTGTTGGCTAGTGTTATTCATTCGAAATCGTCTCAATTATTTTCTAATTGAGTGCTTTAATTCTGTCAAATTCCTTGGTTTCGTTTTATACATCTCTAGCTCGATATAACCTCATAAAAAGTCTGGGGCAGTCAGATTAAGTAACCTTGGTGGCCAGTGAAAGTGGGGTTCCTGGATATTAATTTTTTTGAGAATTTTCGTTAAAGCTTTGCCATAAACAGTCTAGCTACTCGTATGCGTGCAGTGACTACATCTTGCTGGAACCAAATGCCGTTGAAACGGACATCTCATTTGATACAGTTCTGGATAAAAGAACTCCTTCAATAGCATTAAATAATGGTTCCCATTGACAGTTGGCAGTAGCGCGATTCGTGCGCCACCCTGTAGAATCAGCACGTGTTTCTACCTTGCCCCAAATGAAAATCTTCTCTCATTTGGAGTACTTCCAATTTTTTTTCTTGCTGGCTATGGCAGTCTATTAACGAAGTATAGGGTGATCTTTTAATCGTAGTTTTTTTTTAATCGAATAAAACACTCAAATTTGCATCACATATTAAAATTTTTTATTGGAATCAATAAATTGGTCTTTGCTATTTAATTTTTAAAGATAATTTCATGTAAATGTTGCTCGCGGCTCCGTCTCAAAATGTCCATTCGGAAGATCCAATTTTTTTTCACTTTTTCGAGCATTTCGGCCTGTATTCCATGAATAACGCGTGTTATGTTTTCCTGTAAGGATAGTGTTCGGCTTGTCCACACAGTCCACTTGACATAACCACACAAGAAGTAATCAAGAGGCGTTAAATCGCAAGATCTTGGGGGCCAACTCACAGGGAAAAATCGAAAGATAAGCTGCTCACCAAATTCATCCCTCAACATTTTCATTGTTTCACGAGCAGTGTGGCATGTTGCGCCGTCTTGATGAAACCACATTTCAACCAAGCCAATTGGGGCAAATAAAAATTCCTTGTGGTTGAGTAACACCTGCCCAATCGCTAAGAACGGCGACGAATTGACATTTCACGATCGTCATTAACACTGGTCGCTACGGCTGCAATATTTTTTTCGGCATGCACTCTCCGCATGCGAGTCGATGGTTTTATATCCAACAAAGTAAATTTGGTGCGAAATTTGGAGATAACAGCACGAGTTGTTGATTCAGCAGATCGATTATGACGACCTTAAAATGGTCGTATCAAACGATGCACATTTGTCACAGAGCACGAATTTTGATAATAAATTTCAACGATTTGCAATCGTTGTTCGTTTGTTAGTCTTTCCATGATGAAATGGCAGAGTATACTGTACACTTTTCACTTTGACAGGTGACGTTTGAACGCCATTACCAACCAGTGCTGCCAGCCTAAAAAACTTTAATCTTAAAAAGTCACCCTATATATGAACCGCAATGATTATTTCTGACATCTATCAACTATCACTGTATATTTCATTATATTTTCATATATTTTTTGTTACGATCGCAACTTTCTTATGACTATGATATATTTTCGAACAACATTTCTATTTATGATAAATGGATATGCTTAAGTTGGTTCGGATTTTCAGCACGATCAAAAATGTATATACATATAAAAATATTTATTGTTGCAAAAGAAATGACAATTTAATAGACTTTTATTTTCTGGCGTAGAGTACAAAATCTTACAATGTATTTTAAGCTCCGCTTAAAATTTTATTAATGGTTATATCCGCTTGAGTTGCAGCATATCCATTCCAGTAATATATTGTTATATTTGATGACTTATTAACCGGAAAATCCATCATTTGTGAAAAACCTTAAAGCCTATAGAATTAATTAAAGCAGCGGCATAACGCGCCGTTTTACGTTTTGACAATAACAGATTATTTCTGTGCCATCATCGTTCATTCATTCTTTCATTCATTCATTCATTCCCATTGTAATGTAACATTTTCGATATAATGCTCTGCATCACGTATTTAGGCCAATTTTGCCATTTCGCAGGCTTTTGGGAATAAGAAAACAAACAAGAAAATAAATGGAAAATTTGTGTCATTTTGAAAACGTGTCTCTCCACAACATTTCACTCCACATAGGCCGATAGAAACAGAACGTTGCATATCTGTAAAATCTCCTAAAAGCCATAAAGCAAAAACCGTACTCAATGAATCTACAGAGACATCGAGCACGTGGCTCTTACACAACATTGAAATGCTCCCAGAGCGCAGGCGCAGAAAGAACCGCATGGAATAATAGGATCGACCGCTGCCACAGACAACTTATTGGAGGAAATCCAACCACGACAACAGCCAGTGGCATGTGGTTGGATATATGGAGCACTGGAGCAGTAGTATCATCATGGTACAAGTGCATGTTTTACTTTACATAAATTATAACAAAAATACACATTCAGTCGTACACACTGTGTCACAATCACAGCCGCAAATATCCTTGATGCTGTGTGTACTCGTATAGCAGCAGCAACAACAATAATAACTTAAACTCACAACAAAAATTGGAATAAAGACGGCTTATACGGAAACAGAACATGGTCAATAACAAAAACATTATCATATTCCCACTTACAGCAGACGCATACAACCATACACACACACACATTGGCATGCTCTTACAGCAGTGACACTTGCACACGGCCATATGATGGGCCAAAGCGGACAACACATTCAGTATGTATGAGAGTGTATGAAAAGTTATGGCTACAGCATTTGAGGCGCCTAAAGGGTTGTTTTCATCTCGCCTGTCTGTATTCTTGCATTTATTGGTGTTTGAATTTTGTTAAGAGGATTGGTGAGAAAAGTTCAAATAAAGACATCCTTAAGATATTTGTATTGATATTACACTTTTATAACGGTTTCTTTGCCGCAAAAAAAAGTACAACATTTTGAATGTGTTGATCCTTAATAGGGGAATATTTTTCATGGAAAACAAAACACCTTTAGAAAGACGTTTAATCGAATAGAACAGGAATTATAATTGTTTTCGGCCTTCTAATTTACCTCTCAAATTTGTCGTGCCGAGTTTTAGTAACATGAACTAACGCTAACATGAACTTTCTTCTTATCGAGCGATTTTCATGCTAGAGCATTTTCAGATATTATCATATCATGACTGTTTTTTTAAGAGCTCAAATGGTGAATGTATGTTACAACTCCTTGATAACGATGGTAGAACCATATTGTCGTCTAGAAGACTCCTAAAACTATTTTATTCACTTGTGTCATTACTCAGAGTACGACGAAACTGGACTCTCTATCCTTAAAGATCACTGGCATAACAGCGCTTGCTTAGTCCATAATAAGATCCTTTTGGCAGCAACAACCTCCATGTAATTTTCAGTTATTTCCATTATACTGATCACCAAGCAGCAAAAGTTTGTCAATCGTCCTCCAGTTCAGTACCCAACTTTCATTAAATGTAAAAATACCAAACTCTCAAACTGTTATGATATTTTTGTTCAGTATTACTCCCAATTTCATTATAGAAAGCTTTAGCTCTGCTATACTCCCAGGATAGCTGAACATAATGATATTTTTCTACGCATTTCATGGCAACTGTCTGATTTCAAAACCATCGGTCTGGCAAGGCTGTCAGCTGTTAAATATGTATCTGTCATCTAAAGTGTTATTTATTTGATGAAAGGTTTGACGTTTATGTATATGGATCGTTTAACAACCAAAGAACGCATAAAAATAGTTAAAACTTACTATAAAAGTGATGATTCAAATGTGGGCACTTTTCGTGCATTACGGGCTGATTATGGTCTTTATAATCGACCTACTGTGCAAGAAATCGGCAAGATTATAAAGAAATTTGAAGAGACGGAAAGCGTTACAGATGTGGTCAAGCTTAAGCATCATCGCAATGTACGCACTGTCAAAAATATAGCTTTTGTCAGTGAAAGTGTGGCGGATAATCCGAATTTGTCGATTTCACGGCGTTCTCAGCAATTGGTCCCACCTTAGGGCTTGTTATGGCGTATTTTGCATTTGAATTTACACCTCTGTCCATATAGAATCCAACTAACACAAAAATTAAAGCCAGCTAACTATTCACGACGCCGTAGACATGATGATTGAATGCTGCAGCAACAGGCTTTCAATGTTGATTTTTCGAACAAAATTTTCTTCGGCGATGAAGCTCATTTCTCACTCGGTGGTTACACCAACAAGCAAAATTGAAAAAAGTGATTGTTTGGTGCGCATTACGGTCTGGAGGTGTCATTGGGCGGTATTTGTTCGAAAATGACATCAGCGTCAATTTTTTGACCTGCAAGTGAAGATTATGGACTGGACGATATGTGATTTCAACAAGACGGTGCCACGAGCCACACAGCACAACCGATTTTGGCTTTATTGCAAAAGAAGTTTCCGGGAAGCGTAATTTCACGTTTTGCAAACGTCAATTGGCCACGTTTTTTTTTTTTTTTTTTTTTTTTTTTGAAGCTACATTTAAGACCGTGTTTACGCGGATGACCTCCAAACATCAGAGCATTTGAAAAGTTAAGTTATCGCCGAAATACCTCCGGAAATCTGCGCAAAAGTGGTTGAAAACTACTTCAAAAGGTGGTCGTTTAAATGAAATTGTATTCCCTACATAATGACAAGTTTCAAGCAAGCAAGCAAGTTTCAAAAATATAATAATAACAATTTCTTCGATATTATAGCTTTATGTGTGTTTTATTTAACTTCACTTTTGAATCCCGGTACTTTCATTCTTTCAAGCGAATTTATAATTATGGTCAATTGTTCATTGTGTCTTTAAAAATTGATGCGATTCCAAGAATTGCCCTCTTAAATTAATATCGAATTGGTATAAAATTGTTTCAGTGGCGGGCACTCATTTGCCTAATTCTTTGATTCAACAGACGTTATAAAAATCATTATAAACTTATAACTGATATCTTAATTAAACCCAAAACTAATAGAGAGTGGATGTATACAAAATCATCAATTTATATGTAGATTCAGAAAAACAGAATACAATCAAACAAACGCACAGACTGGTAAATGTCGTTAAAAAAACTTTTACGGAAAAGAAATATTGTTCTGCTCTTTTCATCGACGTTTCTCAAGCCTTCGATAAGGTATGACATGAAGGCTAAATATGTAATTTTAAGGCAAAATTTGTCTGTTAACACACATAAGCTTTTAGAAATAAATATATTTATACTTATTTATACTCACCTCTTTCGCGCAGTTAGTTTTGATATTAGGATTTTCTGCCATATTGTTAAAACTCTATATGAGACTCGTACATTTCTAGCTCGTCTACGTTACTGGCTATCAAATTGTTTCATTACGTAACTGTTTGGTTTATCGTCTACTGTGTGAGATGTACGCTATTACATCAAAACTCTGCCAATATAGTTTATACTTTTCATTTTAATTTTGTCCAAATGAGCAACCAATTTTTCAAATAACCAAAAAATCAGTTTCCTTAAAAGTCGACTAATTGAAAGCTATATGGATTTTTAAGATTTAAGTTTTTCAGGTTGGCAGCACTGATTGGTAATGGCATCCAAACGTCATCTGTCAAAGTGAAAAGTGTACAGTGTACTCTGCCATTTCATCATGGAGAGCCTAACAAACGAACAACGATTGCAAATCGTTGAAATTTATTATCAAAATTCGTGCTCTGTGACAAATGTGCTTCGTTTGATACGACCATTTTATGGTCGTCATAATCGATCTGCGGAATCAACAATTCGTGCTGTTATCTCCAAATTTCGCACCAAATTTACTTTGTTGGACATAAAAACATCGACTCGCATGCGTAGAGTGCATAGCGAAGAAAATATTGCAGCCGTAGCGACCAGTGTTAATAACGATCGCGAAATGTCAATTCGTCGCCGTTCTCTGCGATTGGACATGTGTTACTCAACCACAAATAGTAAATTACGCGTCGATTTGGGTTTAAAAGCCTATAAAATTCAACTCACGCAAGAATTGAAGTCGAATGACCTACCACAACTTCTAATTTTTGGTGAATGGGCCTTATAAAAGCTCAATGAAAATCCGCTGTTTTATCGAAAAAATGTGTTCAGCGATGAAACTCATGTCTTGCTGAACGGATACGTAAACAAGCAAAACTGTCACATCTGGAGTGATGAACAGCAACATATCATATATGAATTACCGATGCATCCAAAAAAAAAAAAGAAAACGGCAGTCTAGTGTGGTTTATCGGCTGGTGGCACCATCAGTCCATTCTTCTTCAAACACGACCGTGGAAGAAACGTTCCGTCAACGGCGAACGACATCGAGCCATGATACGCGATTTTTTTTTTTGCCCCATTTGGCTAAGTTGAACTTGTTTGACATGTGGTTTCATCAGGAAGGTGCAACATGCCATAATGCTCGTGAAACAATGGATATGTTGAGGGATGAATTTGGTGAGCAGCTTATCTCTCGATTTAGTGAGTTGGCCCCCAAGATCTTGCGATTTAACGCCTCTTGATTATTTCTTGTGGGGTTGTGTCAAGTCGTTAGTCTATGTGCACATCCGAACACTATTGAAGCCTTACAGGATAACATAACACGCGTTATTCGTGAAATACAGGCCGAAATGCCGAAAAAAGTGACGAAAAATTGAACCTTCCGAATGGAGATTTTAAGACGGAGCCGCGGACAACATTTACATGAAATTATCTTTAAAAATTAAATGGCAAAGACCAATTTATCGATTCCAAAAAAAAATTTAGTATACGATGCAAATTTGAGTGTTTTGTTCGATTTAAAAAAAAAAAAAACTATGATTAAAAAATCAGCCATTATAAATAATTTTGATAATTCCTCTAGGCTTCACAGAAAAATGTACTCGTATTATATGAAAGAAGCGAAACAAAATTGAATGGCCAATTTGTACAGGGACTTTGTCAAAACTTGGTCAATATTTTCTACTTTCTATATGATTCATCCCTCGTACTGTTAAATATATATTTTAGAATAATATTAAAAGCAGGCTTTGAGGATCCATTTGCATGGAGATTGTATTAAGAAAAAGGATCGACTTGGTACATTTTCAATAAGTTTGACACGGGATTAAATTATATTTACTTAAAAAGTAACCAACTCTAGCATCTAGAAAGCTAGAGTGGATCAATTTGTAAGGAGACATATGAATTTTCCATTGTAATAACAATATGTATGCCAACTTTTGCTACAAATTGCCTCTAATTTCATTTCATTTCATTTCATTTGTTTATTTTAGTCTATGGATTATATCCTTACAGACCAGCAAATATCTTATATAACTAATTAACAAAATTAAAGTAAATAACTTAACTAATTTAATAAATTACATACTAATTGCCTAAAGGCATTATGAGGCAGGCAAAGGTCAATGTTGTTGCAGAATCTATTAAACAAAATCATTGACCTGTTAATGGGCTCATTGCAAATATAATTAGACGAATGCATGACAATATTAAAAGTATACATATGACGGAGAGAGCGAGATGGAGCATTAAAGCGTATGAGTGCAAGTAGATCTGAACAATCAATATATCCCGAAACAACGGCATGAAGAAACATAACAGACGCTATGTTCCTTCTGGCCTCCAAAGTTTGCAACGAAATGAATGCACAGCGCCTTTCATAGGACGGTAAAGGAGAAGTAAGGTTAAGTGACGACAAGGCATACCTTAAAAACACTTTCTGTACTTTTTCAATCCGCATAGAATGAATTGATGCAACAGGATTCCAAATAACCGATGCATACTCGAGTTTAGAACGTACAAAAGCAGAGAACAAAACTTTTTTTGTATAAGGATCAGAGAATTTATACATATTTCTACGAATAAAATAAAACATCGCATAAGCTTTTGGTATAATGTAATCTAGGTGATTTTTGAATGTAAATTTGAAGTCAAAAACTACCCCCAAATCAGAAAATTCAAAAATTTCTTCCAAGATTTCATGATAAATATGATATAATGAATTAATTGTATTTCTACAGCGATGAAATGTCAGTTTAAAACATTTATTAGTATTGAATGGTAAATCATTAGCTTTCGACCAAATAGCAATCCTATCTAAATCTTCCTGCAACAACGTAACATCTTTCAACGTGTAGATTGATTTAAAAATCTTTAGATCATCTGCATACATAAGATATTTCGAATTTTTAAAACACATACCAATATCATTAACAAAAATATTGAACAATAAAGGCCCAAGAATACTACATTGTGGAACACCAGAGGTAGGAAAATAAGCACTAGAATAATAACCATCAATACAAACAGTACATACCCGATTACCCAAATACGATTTCAACCAATTTAAGACATTGGAGTGGAAACCGAATTTATGAAGCTTAAATAAGAGAATATCATGGCGAACTCTGTCAAAAGCTTTAGAAATGTCCGTGTATATCGTGTCTACTTGAACACCACTTTCAAATTCATTTAAACAGAAATTACTAAAAATAGCTAAGTTAGTAGTTGTGGAACGATAATATGCCTCTTTATTAAAAAATATAATTTTTCATGCATAATATGCTCAAAAACTTTAGCAATGTTAGGCAACTTAGAAATAGGCCTGTAATTAGTAACTAAGGTTCTATCTCCCGACTTAAAAACTGGAAAGACTGTCGAAGTTTTCCATTTATGAATAAAATATCCAGAATCAAGTGATTTTTGAAACAAAATTTTTAAAGGAACTAAAAAAGCTGTTAAGCACTTTTTAAGAAGAAAAGAAGAGATTCCATGCAGATCAGATTTAAAAGAATTTTTGAGCTTAAGAATGGCAGACAGAATGTCCTCATCAGAAACGTCAATAGACCCAATATCAACACAAGGCACAATATTGTCGAAGTTACTAAAATTATTTACAGTATTATCTTTTGTAAAACTTGATTCAAAGAAATTCTTAAATAAGTTTACTGATTCTTCTGCCGAATTTGAAACAATATTATTATGCTTTAGACCTTTAGGGATGGAAGAATTGTTTTTTTTTGACTTTATATACGAAAAAAACCGTCTTGGATTATCCCTTAAAGACTCATTAAACGATAGTATATACTGATTATACAAAAATTTATTTAAACAATTAAATGCACGCATATAATGAATATAATATTTTTCATCAATCGGGGAATTAGAAATCATAAATTTACTATAAAATTTATTCCTTAAGTTTTTTAATTTTTTCAATCCTTTGGTGTACCAAGGTAATTTATAAACCTTTGGCTTAATATGAGATATATTATGCTCGATTATAAAATTTGTCATTTTTAAAAATTCATCATAACAAATAGCGACAATATTACTATCTAAAATATCGGGCCAATTGATATATAATTGCAACCTGTTCTGTAGGGGAAGACCAAATACAAATGTTTTTTTTCCATTTGTTGCTCAAATGTCCGAAAAAAGCATTTACATTAACCAGTTTTCTGAGAATCAAAAATCCTGTCCGCTTGCCATCGGACTTCATGGCAAACGTTTATAAAGGGTGTCCCAACAAGAACGCAAGATTTAAATTTTAAATAAAACACAGATATAAAAAAAATCGTCAAACTTTATTATATCGTAAAGTAGACAGAATGAGGTTATGTATGGAACAACACATCGGGCAGATGGCCGCCGCGGCTTTGCTCGCACACATGCGATCTTTTAATGAAATTTTAAGTGACCGTTTTGCATAAATGCTGCGGTATTTCATTAATGCAGCGTCCAATTTCCTCTTTTAAGACTTGAGTCTTCGTCGGCTTATTCGCGTAAACCATCGACTTCAAAAAACCCCAAAGAAAAAAGTCTAATGGTGTTAAATCGCACGATCAAGGCGGCTCATTCTGGTCTGCAAAACGCAAAATAACACAACCGAGAAATGACTGATGCAGCAATTAAATTGTTTCTCTGGCTGCATGACATGTGGCACCGTCTTGTGGAAACCACATGTCCTCCACATTCATTTCTTTAATTCTAGGCACGAAAAAACTGGTTATCATTTCACGATACCGAACACCATTGACTGTTTGCGCTTGACATGCCTCATTTTTATAAAAAAAGGTCCAATGATTCCTCCAGCCTAAAATCCACACCACACTGTGACACGTTGAGGATGCATTTGCTTCTCGTGAATCACTCGAGGATTTTCCTCACCCCAAATGCGACAATTCTGCCTATTGACGAAGCCATCAAGATGGAAATGGGCCTCGTCACTGAAGATGATTTTATGGGCAAAATCAGCATTTTCATGTTGTCTCTCCAATACCCAATTAACGAACTCCCTTCGCCGTCCATGGTCCGCTGTCCACTCAGTTCCTGAGTCAATTGAACTTTGTGTGCGTGAAGATGCAAATCTTTCGTCAAAATTCGCTGCATAGTGGATTTGGAGACACCAATTTGCTGAGCTCGGTGTCGAATTGAGGCTGCGACATTTTCGGTCGATCGACCTGGTCGAAGGCGCGTTATTGTCTTTTCATCACTAACAGACCCAGTTTTGGCAAATTTATCCATTAATCTCTTTACAGTTGACTTTTGGAGCATTATTGTGACCCCAAATTGATCGCAATTTACGAACTGTAGCCACGAAACTTTCACCATTTTGGTAAAACAATTTCACAATGAGAATGCGTTGTTCATTCGTGTAGCGCCCCATTTTTACTAACCCCGTACTTTCTACTAGCAAACAATAACAATTGTTTAAATGTCAAACAATGACACTTCGAATGGCGCCAAATTTAAATCTTGCGTTCTTGTTGGGACACCCTTTAGTTTAGCATAATTGCACCCTATTAGATTCTGCTACATTTTCAATCCACCCTCCTTTTATAAAATAACTTTTTTTCATTTTAATTGTGTGATTGGAAGCCATGATATAAAATAAATTTGTGAAACTGATGCCACAGTCCAATATTCAGCTTGAACAAAACATAAAAAAAGGCATAACGACTTTTCCTCTTTGGCCAATTCTTTGTTTTGGCAAACGAACGAGATGTCGGTGTCCTCAGTCTTTCGCCAGCAAAACGAGAGGTGAAATCATAACAAATGACGTCATTGAATTTTAATCTGAACGCCACACAATGTAGATGAGGATCGAGGTGGCCCTGAGAGAAACATAAACTTTAAAATTTTCTTTTTGTGGCGAGTGGAAAGAAGGATGTTGACGTTGAACTCTCTTCCCACAGCAATGCACTAACTAACCGTAATCTAAGGACACCACAAAAGGAAACATAACCCAAAGTGTTCGAAGCTCATTGAATGTAAATAAAATTATAGAACTTGTTTTTATTTTAAAACCACAAAATACAAGCTGCTCTCTGTGTTCGATACAGACGTTACCGACAACATTATGACTCTAAGGAATGAGGTTGTGTCCGTGTGTCCTAAATGTCCTAAATGTAAATAGCAATAGTATATGTGCATGGGCACGAGTGTATTCTCCGCGTCTGTATCACGTTTCACTGAGACCTTCTGCATTATGAAATCCTTAAGCCATGAACTGTTGTTGGACATTATGACTACAATAAATTGTATATTTATTTCTAGTTCTGTTTTTGATGTTACAGTGTGTCTTACATAAATGAACAATACAAAAATATTATTGCCCGAAACTGACCATAAAAGATGTTTGTATATTTTATGGATCGTAATGTTTTTATTTGAGAGGAAGCTGACTACAGCTGACTGTTGGCTCGATGTGCGGTCAGCCTTTATTATTATTCAATCCTTACATATTAGATTACAAAAGTGAGAAAGTTACTTTCGTATGGCAAGGACGATGTTGTTACGATTTTTTTAGCTCTTAAATTTACGAACCACAAGTTGTTATGGGAATGAAGGGACCTTTGAATATGAAGGTTGGAAATTTTGTACATTATCTTAATTTCATTTTAACTAATAAGTGCGCTCTTAGTCAGGCGAGTATTCTGTTCCACGATGTTATGTAAATAAAAACGATAAAAATCTTGTATAATTCATGTTGGGGGAAAAGATTTGACATTGCGAATTAACGCAATAGATAGCCCTGTAAATCTATTGTTTTATACATATAGATTGAATGTAAAGGATGATAGGAGACTATTTAAATGGCGAATTTGATTCGAAAGAAATTATAAGTCCGGTTGGCTTCGATATTACTCGGCAAGTGCCATTTTTATTATAAAAAATGGCAATTCAATTTACAACAATAAAATTTCCCAAGCGTCTTGACGTTAACAATTAAGAAAAAGGCTCAACTGACGTTACATTAGGAATTCAACATGCCAGTGAGGACAAAGTACAATACGAAAAAATTCATTTAAAAGATGATATTGAGGAACGACTTGGGAATACAAAAACAATTAGCAAACAAACAGGAAACAGTCCAATGTATAGGGCTTACATACATACATACATACATACGTATGGCGTGTGCATAAACCAAATACACTACAATAACTACAATACGTTTATTTGGAAAATAATTGCAATTTCCTGTCCATGAAATGTGCAATTTCCGCTCCTTTTCATTTGTCTACATATGAACAGCACACGCATTTGTTTAAGTCTGCTTGTGTGAGTGCAAATGTGCGAATATTTGTTACACATAAACACAATTACGGCCATTTGATTGAAAAAATTATTGCGTTTTTACTTACGCACATCAAAATATTTAATCAGTTTGAATGAAAAATGTGAATTCTCATGATTAATGGCAACCATGTGAATTCTGTGAGCTGGACAAAAGAACGTATTCAATGGGGGAAAGAAACATAGATGTTAACAATTTCTTCGTCTATCAACTCTTTGTAATAGCTAAGCACACATCCAATTACAATAATATATAAGACCACTAAGACGCCATCCAAAAGACCTCGTCGAATTACTCAAACAATTTGTTTTACTCCAAAAGTGCGAAGTTGACAACTTCTTCTATAAGTCTACTCCTACAATTGACAGAATCCATGTGTGGCATTCTAAACAATTGACACACCTCAATGCATCAACTACAGGGTGGCGCAATAGAACGTGCATATTTAAAAAATAGACTAAAAAAATACAAAAGGTATGGTTTAAATAAATCTAAGACATTGCAGAGTAATAAATGGAGTTTATTTTTTAAAAATAACATCATCTAAATGGTGACCCTCTCTACGACGGCACTCCTCTAACCGCAAACAAAAATAATTGAAAACTTTCTTCAGTAATACTGGTGTAATGGCTGCCATTTCACCACGGATATTCTCCTTGAGCTGAACGATGTTTCTTGGATTATTACTGTAAACTTTGTGTTTGAGGTATCCCCACAAGAAAAGTCAAGAGGCGTCAAGTCTGGACTACGTGGGGGCCATGGGATATCACCTCTTTTCGAAATCAGTCTGCCAGGGAACATCTGCTTCACCACCGCCATGGAGTCATTTAATGTGTGACAGGTAGCTCCATCTTGTTGAAACCAAGTTCTGGAATTCACTATTCTTGAACTTTCAATTTCTGGAGTCAAAAATTCGTCCAACATCTCAACATAGCGTTCCGTATTAACCGTGACGTTTTGGCACCGCGCATTTTCAAAGAAAAATGGACCAATTATTCCTCTGCCAGAGATTGCTGCCCATACTGTCACTTTAGGACTATGCAATGGTTTCTGGTATTTGATTTTGGGATTTTCACTATTCCAGTAACGACAATTTTGACGGTTTACAAACCCATTCATAAGGAAATGAGCCTCGTCAGAGAAAAGGATATTGTCAAGATTGGAAAATCGATTAAGCATTTCATCAACAAATGCGAGCCTTGCTATGAAGTCAGACTCTTTCAGTGCAGAGAATCCCATAAGAAAAAAGTAAAAGTATAAAAAGTAAAATGTTTTCTATACGAAAATGCTTGGTCCACTAAACTGCTTTGGAAAGTGGTAGGAGCGGGACCATCAGTTGTGTTCGGTAGAAAGCCTAAATGATGTTATCGTTCGGGCTGAGCAACTCGTAGTAAACTACACCAAGTTAATCTCACCAAATGCACAACATTAGTGTTTCCCTGGTTATATTCGGCATAGCTGCCTATGTTGAAACCTGGCCACGTGGACTCCATATTCTACTCTTCTTTGGGTTAATGTGTATCTATTTTTCATAAACGCTGACTGTACAATGCGAAAAAAAACTCTCGTTTATGCCTGGCAACCAGCAGTCCATATTTCCATGTGTCCGATCAATTTCCTTTATATTCAATCATTTCCAACAAATTTAGGTTAGGTTGTGTTAGGTTAGGTCAGTGTTGCAGTCTGAATAGACAGACTCACTTAGACTGTATAGTCCATTGTGATGCCAGGGAAACTGCAGTAATGAATGTCGCTACTTTCCCCCGTTGAACCATCCCAAGCGCCTCAAGGAACTCTTAAGTCGGACAATATCTATATCGTCTAGATCTTCTAGGTCCCTAAAGAAATAAGAGTCTAATGTTGATCCTCGCCTGTTCGCCAGAGTGGATCAATTGCAGTTGTATGGGCTCCTCATCCTCTTCATCCCTACAGCTCCTGCTGAAGTCACCAGTCGCAACCTTCAATCTCACCGCATGTCTTCCAATCCGTCAATGTCCCGTCAAGACGGATATAAGCAATGAGGCGTCGGGTCTTAATAGCGACAGCAGTATGTGCGAACGCTTCAGATCTGAGCAAATTCACATCTGTTTGGTTTGATTACAGTCTCGGACAGACGCCCACCTACCATTTGCTTTTAAGTATGTTCTATATCACAACAAACATAAATGATGTAAAATTTTTTGTAAAAGCTATTAAAATATAACTGGATGTCCCAACAAAACCGTAAGATTTAAATTTTAAATAAACCACAGATATTTAAGAGAACAAATCGCGAAACTTTTTTATATCGTAAAGTAGACAGAATGAGGTTATGTATGGAACAACACATCGGGCAGATGGCCGCCGCGGCTTTGCTGGCACACACGCGATCTTTTAATGAAATTTTAAGTGACCATTTTGCATAAATGCTGCGGTATTTCATTAATGCAGCATCCAGTTTCCTCTTTTAAGACTTGAGTCGTCGTCAGCTTATTCGCGTAAACCATCGACTTCAAAAAACCTAAAGAAAAAAGTGTAATGGTGTTACATCGCTCTATCTAGGCGGCCAATTCTGGTCTCCAAAACACGAAATAACACGACCGGGAAATGGCTGATGCAGCAATTGAATTGTTTCTCTGGCTGTATGGCATGTGGCGCCGTCTTGTTGACACCACATGCCCTCCACATTCATTCCTTCAATTCTAGGCACGAAAAAACTGGTTATCATTTCACGATACCGAACACCATTGACCGTTTGCGCTTGACATGCCTCATTTTCACAAAAAAAAGGTCCAATGATTCCTCCAGCCCAAAATCCACACCACGCAGTGACGCGTTGAGGATGCATTTGCTTCTCGTGAATCACTCGAGGATTTTCCTCACCCCAAATGCGACAATTCTGCCTATTGACGAGGCCATCAAGATGGAAATGGACCTCGTCACTGAAGATGATTTTATCGGCAATGTCAGCATTTTCATGTTGTCTCTCCAATACACAATTAACGAACTCCCTTCGCTGTCCATGGTCTGCTGACTTCAGTTCCTGAGTCAATTGAACTTTGTATGCATGAAGATGCAAATCTTGCATTCTCTTTTCGCTGCATAGTGGATTTGGAGACACCAATTTGCTGAGCTCGGTGTCGAATTGAGGTAGAGCGAGTTTGAGCGACATCATCACGTACAGCTGCGACATTTTCGGTCGATCGATCTGGTCGAAGGCGCGTTGTTTTTTTTTTTACATCACTAACAGATCCAGTTTTGGAAAATTTATCCATTAATCTCTTTACAGTTGACTCTTTGGGAGCATTATTGTGACCCCAAATTGATCGCAATTTGCAAACTGTAGCCGCAAAACTTTCACCATTTTGGTAAAACAATTTCACAATGAGAATGGGTTGTTCATCCGTGTATCGCTCCATTTTTACTAACCTCATACTTTATACTAGCAAGCAATAACAGTTGTTTAAATGTCAAACAATGACACTTCGAATGGCGCCAAATTTAAATCTTGCGTTCTTGTTGGGACACCCTTTGCTTTTGGTAGGAAGAACTTCTTCTAATAATGATTCCAACTCCATGTCCTTGTACACTTTCAGTTTCCCGCTACGTTCCTTGTCCCTGACATTGGACTTATAGTTCTTAAACTTTCGATATCACTGTCGGTAATTTCTTCCACTTAAAGCAGCCTTACTGTACGCTTCTACAAGCAGTCGAAGTGCAAATTTCTTCAAATTAAAAAAGGAAAACAAAAATTCCGCGTATAATACATATTCGGCTCTAAACTCAACATTTTCGCACAAAACAATATACTCGTATGTTTATTTATTTAGTAAAAGGTTTGTCGTTTACGAATATGGATCGTTATATAAGCAAAGAACGCGTAAAAATGATTAGAACTTGCTACAAATGTGGTGATTCAAACGTGGGCACTTTCCGTGCATTATGTTTTGATTAAATAACCGTTATTTTCAATTTTTTTCAAAAAGTGTTTATTTATTCATCAATTTCTATTTTATTTCCTTTAAAGTAGTTCCCTTGAGATGTAATAAACTTGTGCCAGCGTTTCTTCTAATCATCGAAACACTTCTAAAACGTGCTTTTTGCTATCGCCAAGGCGCTTTTTGCTATCCTGTTTCGATTTTTCTTTTATCTCCTCAATCGTAGCAAAACGCTTTCCTTTCATCGGTGTCTTCAGTTTTCGGAAGAGGAAAAAGTCAACGGGGGCCAAGTCCGGTGAATACGGTAGTTGAGGCATGATTGCGGTTTTGTTTTTGGCCAAAAACTCACGCACAAGCATTGATGTGTGAGCTGGTGCGTTATCATGGTGCAAAATCCATGATTGGTTTTTCCACAATTCTGTGTGTTTCTGACGAATTGCTTCGCGCACACGGTGCATAACTTCAAGGTAGTATTCCTTATTGGCCGTACGACCTTGTGGCAAGAACTTATGATGCACCACGCCATTGCAATCGAAGAAAACAGTGAGCAAAACCTTCACATTTGACCGAACTTGACGTGCTTTTTTCGGTCTTGGACGCTTCCATTGGAATTATTGGGCTTTGGTTTCAATGTCATAGCCATATACCTGTGATTCGTCACCAGTTATGACTTTTTGAGGAAATCTGGATCGTCATTGACGACGTTCGACAGCTCCTAAGCGTTGTTTTACTCAAAATTTAGCAATTTTGGAACAATCTTCGCTGCCGCGCGTTTCATGCCTAAAACATCCGTAAAAATTGCTTAGCATGAGCCGAACGATATGCCAACATCATCAGCAACCTCTCTAATAGTGATTCGACGATTATCCAAAATCATTTTCTTCACTGCTTCAATGTTTTCATTGGTTGTTGACGTGTTCAGGCGACCAGGACGTCATCGTCATTGGCATCTTCTCGGCCTTCCTTAAACCGGTTATACCGCAATTGAACTTGTGTTCTGCTCATAGTAGACTCGCCAAACACCACAGTCAACATTTCAAATGTCCTTGCACATTTAATGTCATTTTTTACACAAAATTTAATACAGTTTCTTTGATCCATTTTTTCGAATACTAACCTCTTTATCTGTCAAAAACAAACTGACAATCCAAAATGGCTGATATTTTTTTTACCATACCTCGTATATGAAACTGACAAGATTATAAAGAAATTTGGAGAGAAGTGTCAGATGTGAAGTCTGTGCATCATTGCAATGCACGCACTGTCGAAAATGTCACTTCTGTTAGTGAAAGTGTGGCGGACAATCCGAATTTCAAATCAGAACACTATGGCCGTATGATAGCCAACTTTTTTGGTCTGTAATTGAAGGGTATGAACTGGATTGGATTTATTGCATGAGAAGTTTTCAAAAGTTTTTGACGACGTCAACTAACCTACCAAGATTATGCAATTTGACGCTGTTAGACTACTTTCTGAAAGGTCTACATCAAAGACCGTGTTTACGCGGCTAGTCCCCAAACGTTGCATCATTTGAAAACCAATATTCGTCAAGCTATCGCTGGGATACTGCCCGAAATGTGCGAAAAAGTGGTTGAGCATTACCTCAAAAAGATCCACCGCTGCAACCAATTCAGAGGTGGTCATCTAAATGATATTGTATTTTATACATAATGACAAGGTCCAAGCATTATAATGAAATAAAAGTTTCACCGAAATCGTAGCTTCATGTGTGTTTTATTTAACTTTACTTTTGAAACCGAAAAATGAATAACCCGTTGCTTCACGTTTTTCCCCGTTTTTTTTTTTTTTGTATGCTAATGATATACCGAGTGCTCTTTCCACTTCACTTGCAAGAACTGAATAATATTTTTTTAAAACGAATAGGGTGTTTCTTGTTCCCATGGCCGCCCTAGACTTTTTCATTTCAGTCAGTTTTACAACACTTTTTCATGTTAAATTTGGGTAAAAAAACATTTCACAAATATTATAGATTTAAATAGAACAAATAATAAATCTTCTTCAAGTCTCGAGTCTTATTGACATTCCCTGCCCCATTTAAAAAATTGCCTTAATGTTGCCATAAATCAAAACACGTTTACTCGAGAATGCGTCATTATATCAAACATCCGCTTTTTATGGTTATGATTTACAAGTTTTACTTTAACTTCCCCTTTCGAGCCTTTCGTGGCTCGTGTCCCACTTTCGTACATCTGTTAACTGGGCTGTTTTGCAATATCCTTGAATGTTGTAGCTGTAAGTGAAATGTTGCTTGCTGGTATCCAGAAACGCGTGTGAATTGAGTGCGTTGCTGTCTCCGTGGCCATCGTTGTCATCATCACTACACTCGTACAGATGTTATTATTGTCTCCTCAGGGATTTTTTTTTCTCCTCGTAAAGTGGATTTTTTTTTATTACTATCGAACTCCATTGAGGTACATCATCGATGTGTGTGCGAATATTGGCAATATCGTTTGCTATTGCTGTAGTTCTGGTGTAGTCGCCCTTTCGTTTGCTGTCTCGGATGTTGTAAAATGAATGATGACGATGATGGTGATGGCTTATGAGAGCAATTCTTTTGTCCTTTTGAAATTGTTTATGGTACAGCAGATGTTAGTAAAAGTATTTAAATACAGGTCTTTTTCAAAAACCCGGTTGTGGAGTTATATGAAAATTATATTTATCAAAAATCTATTTTACTTCGATTCAAGCAATTTAAAAATGGATTAAACTGGCGCCATAACTTCATGTACCGGCTTATTATCGGAAAAGTGGACGTATCAAAACCGGCTTTTACTCATACATAATAATCGACTTACATCATTCCCATTTTTATTATTATTCAATAATCACGCCTATATCTTAGGAAATTCCCTAAATGAGAATTGGTGCACCTACTCGGACGCATCTTTATCTATAGACAAATCGCATCACTTACATATCTGTCGGAAGAAAAATTGCCGTTGTTCCATTCACTCTAAAAACTTAACCATCCCTGACGTCGACTCATTAAAAAAAGTTGGACTAACAATTAATAAGAGATACAACTGGAGTTCTCACATTACTAATCTAGCATCCGACCTATCAAAAAAACTCGGAATAATTAAAGATCTTTCAAATATGTAGAAAGTATAATTGCAGTACTTCCTCATTAATCCAGGCGTTCAAGTTCATACTTATGTACAAAATCGATTACTGTCTCCCAATTTACGGATACACTCCTAAGACGTTACTTAACAAATTAAAAAACGTTTAAAATTCAGCAATGAGGACTGTATTATGCTGTTTCCGCACCAGCCCAATAAAATATATGCTAATAGAATCAAAAACATTCACAATAGAAGATAGACACAACTATTTAACTGGCAAATTATCTAAGGTACTTCTACTATCATATGGCATACCTCTTAACAAACTTATAGCAAAGTCTAAGGCCAAAAGCTAACACCTAAGCGCAGTCGATAGAGCAATTATCATCTGTAAATATCTGGACCTTCCATTCATTCCAATTAAACTTATAAATAACTCAAAACTCAACTGGGAACGCGTACACAATTCAATAGACACAACATTAACAAAATACGACAAAAATATCACCTCTCCAGAAGCCGTTCAAGAACACTTCCTTACACTTAAACATCTATACATGAATTACAATTTCTTATACACGGACAGTTCAAAATCGAATGATATTGCAGGTTATGGAATCTCAACAGAATCTGAACCTTTAAAAACTAGACTTCTATATACTTTATTACTCAACGGTTTTCGCTGCAGAGATTATAGCCGTACATGAATCAATTAAAATTTGTATGAAGCAACCTGGTAGATATACCTATAGAATATGCTCTGATTCCCTTTCATCGCTAAATGCTATGTCTAACGTCAACAATAATAATTTCTATGCTGTACAGCTAGAACATGCCAGCGGAACAAAATTCATGACATAATTTCCGCGACCAACTGATTACGACTTGTAAACAACACCCAGCAGGTAAGGAATTTAAAAATTAATACGTTTAGTACTTTATAAAGGTATCTCATCAAGTGGGCAAAGTAGCTTTATAAGAGGGGTCATTTTCATTTACAAATCAGTTGCATTTTATGCACACTCGTGAAAACATATTTTGAAATTGATGGAAAAGTGAAACGACTTTTTTTTGTGATAGAATATTCTGATGAAGGTAAAGGGTGTCCCAACAAGAACGCAAGATTTAAATGACTGATGCAGCAATTGACTTGTTTCTCTGACTGTATAGCATGTGGCGCCGTCTTGTTGAAAAAATCACATGCCCTCCATATTCATTTCTTCAATTCTAGGCACGAAAAAACTGGTTATCATGTCACGATCCCAAACACCATTCATAAAAAAAGGTCCAATAATTCCTCCAGCCCAAAATCCACACCACACAGTGTGACACGTTAAAGATGCATTTGCTTCTCGTGAATCACTCGAGGATTTTCCTCACCTCAAGTGCAACAATTCTGCCTATTGACGAAGACATCAAGATGGAAATAAGCCTCGTCACTGAAGATGATTTTATCGGCAAAATCAGCATTTTCATGTTGTCTCTCCAATACCCAACTAACGAACTCCCTTCACTGTCCATGGTCAGCTGGCTTCAGTTCCTGAGTCAATTGAAATTTGTATGCATGAAGATGCAAATCTTTCGTCAAAATTCGCTGCATAGTGGATTTGGAGACACCAATTTGCTGAGCTCGGTGTCGAATTGAGGTGGATGGAACTTGAGTGACATCACGTACGAGCGACAGCACGTACAGCTGCGACATTTTCGGTCGATCGACCTGGTCGAAGGCGCGTTGTTCTCTTCACATTACTAACAGACCCAGTTTTGACAAATTTATCCATTAATCTCTTTACAGTTGACTCTTTTGGATCATTATTGTGATCCCAAATTGACCGCAATTTGCGAACTGTAGCCGCAAAACTTTCACCATTTTGGTCAATTTCACAATGACATTGTATTGTTCATTCGTGTAACGCTCCATTTTTACTAACCTCATACCTTCTACTAGCAAGCAATAACAGTTGTTTAAATGTCAAACAATGACACTTCGAATGGCGCCAAATTTAAATCTTGAGTTCTTGTTCTGACACCCTTTGATATGTAACATTGATAACCCTAACTTTAACATCCGTTGTTGATCTAACATACCTCAGTGGCAAAATTTTCAAGACTAATAACGCTAATGATGACCGACCGCAATGCGATGATTACTACGCGTAGCTATCGTTTATATGATTGTGAGTTCAATCCCGCAAACATCCACCTATTATTATTGGAGCTGCGGTCACCTCGATTTGTTTGTCTAACGCCTCGAGTAGTCGACTAGTCGTTATGTAAAGTAAATCCTTCTCAAAATGACACTTGGAATCGTAGTTAGATTGCAGATATTGATGAGTTAGTCTAAAAATAGAATGCGTATAAACTTAGTGGATGTGAGAAGCTCTTCCACATCTCAGTCAAGTGATATCAGCGAATTTGTTTGTCAACAGTATAGTCAACTATCATTATTGGAGCTGCGGTCACCTCGATTTGTTCGTCTAACGCCTCGAGTAGTCGACTAGTCGTTTTTTTTTGTTGTTTCTTTTCCTGATAAATCTTTGACTGTCTTAGACAAATCTTCGCTCTAACTCCTTCACGAAAACTTGTGGATGTTTGAACGCATTTTATGATCTTTGGTACTTAATTAGCGTTTGGCCATGACGTAAATCTCTAAGAACCGTTAGCAATTTTTATTACAATATTTTTCTCTAATTAAGAACATTAAAGAAAACCTGCACTTTTATGCTGTCGACGTCAATTCCAGTTATACGAGCCATCACGTTCGCATGCCCGAAAAGTCACCCGCTGTGTCGCTATCGTTAGAGCTTTCAATATAACATTTTGATTGATGCGCCAGCAACCCAATTGCTTTGCGAATTGTTTGTTTAATTATTCTTTTGGCGTCCGCTTCATTATTTATTTTTTGAGACAAAGTTTACGAAATTATGAAGAAAAATTCCATTAACTGTATTCTGGTAAATAAGGACTCGTTATTGATTTCATAAGTTGTTGATGCATTGAAAATCTGAAAGTTCTTCTGTGTCCTTTTTGCTAATTGTGCAAGTTCATGTATATTTTGTATTTGTGCTTTCATTCAAGACGGTTTCATTGCTAATTGTTAGGAAAAGTACGCAATTCATAAGAAATAATCTGTTTATGAGACAAGCTGCTGTTGAATTGACAAGTGAGTGAGTTGCTGATGGTTGAGGATTTTTCCAGATTAAAAATCGATATCACGAAAATAAAACATATCTGTATTCGTAATAATCACATCGTTAGGGGTAGAAATTGTTTGTTTCTATGCATTTCACCGTACGCATCCCTTTTTTTGCAAGTAATGTTAGATTGAGCGAAAGTAAATTAAGTTTCTCCGTGATTTTCTTACAGATGATTGAAAAAGTAGCGTGATTACCTTTAAGCTTTACTATAGCTAGTGCATCCCTTTGTTTTTTTATAAGAAACAATTTAATTTTTTTCTTTTTTGGCAAACGTTAAACTGAAGGTTGATTTTTTAATCGTAGTTTTTTTAAAAAATCGTTTTATTCGATTTCAAATTTGCCAAATTGATTAATACAGGGTGGGCCAAATAAGACCTACTAATGTTAAACACAAATAACTTTTGCAATAACCATTTATTTAGGTTAAATGTTTTTATATATTGAATATATTTTATGGAAATTATGTATTAAATATTACATCAGACAAATGTCCACCATTTTTCTCGATACAAAGATTGGCTCTTTTTAACGCGTTTTCCATTACAACACATAATGTTTCTGGTTGAAGGCTCAGTATTTCGTCTCGAATATTTTGCTTCAGCTGTCTAATAGTCTCTGGTTTATTAAGATACACTTTGTCTTTTAAATATCCCCATAAAAAAAAGTCAGGCGCAGTCAAATCTGGCGAACGAGGTGGCCAAGGGAAATCTGAATTTTTGGGAATTAGACGTTCGCCGAAAATTTCACGCAGCAGGTCCACAGTTTGCCTGGCAGTATGCGCAGTTGCTCCATCTTGTTGAAACCACAAATTAGGATACTGCTCCGCCATTGGCCGAAAAAAGTTTTCAATCAATGTTCTGTAAGAAGCTCCTGAAATCGATTCCGGCGTTTCATCCTCATTTTCGAAGAAATATGGACCGATAACTCTAGCGGCCATAACACCGCACCAAACAGTACACTTAGATGAGTGCAACTGATGTTGGTGCGTTGCCCTTAGATTTTCAGAGCCCCACAATCTATAGTTTTGTTTGTTGACATAACCATTTAAATGGAAATGCACTTCATCCGACATCAAAACATTATTTAAAAAATCAATTTGTGTGGCTAATTGTGTAAAACGAACAGCGTATTGAAGTCGTTGTTGGAGGTCTTGCGGTAGCAGTGCTTGCACAATTTGAATTTTGTATGGGTACATTTCAAGATCCAACTTTAAAATTTTACGCCATGTTGTTCTGGAAATGCCCAATTGGCTGGAGTGACGGCGAGTTGAGACAGATGGATCATCTGCAACACTCTGCCGCACAGTTTCCACGTTGTCTTCAGTGGAATCAAAATGTTGCCGATATTTACGCTGCATTAAAACAATTGATCGTTGACAAGAATAGAAAAACACGATAATTTTAACGCGTTGTGTTGTACTGTAGGGTTCCATAACAAATTTCCAACAATTCAATTATAACCTACCTGTACAAAAAGAGAAAATAAATGTGTCAAAAAATAAAAAAGTTATTTGTGCTTAATATTAGTAGGTCTTATTTGGCCCACCCTGTATATTTAAATTTTTTTGTTTTTTTTTTTTTTTGGAATCGATAAATTGGTCTTTGCCATTTAGTTTTTAAAGATAACTTCATGTAAATGTTGTCCGCAAATCCATTCCAAAGGTCAAATATTTCGTCACTTTTTCGAGCATTTCGGCCTGTATTCCACGAATAACGCGAGTTATTTTATCCTGTAAGGCTTCAATAGTGTTCGGCTTGTCCACATAGACTAACGACTTAATATAGCCCCACAAGAAACGATCAAGACGCGTTAAATCGCAAGATCTTGGGGGCCAACTCACAGGACCAAATCGAAAGATAAGCTGCTCATCAAATTCATCTCTCAACATATCCGTTGTTTCACGAGCAGTGTGGCATGTTGCACCGTCCTGATAAAACCACATGCCAATCAAGTTCAACTCAGCCAATTGGGACAAAAAAAAAAATCACTGGCGTTGTTTACGTGCACAAGTTTTCCTTGCCCTGATAGTTGTAAGTTTCAATTTTTAAAGACACGCCCAGCACGGTTAAGAAAAGAGCTTTCACTCCACCATTCCAGCAGTGTAATAAAGCGGTCTTCTAACTCTCGCCCAAGTATCAGTACTCATTTTACACTCGATATATAAACTACTTATTTCAACGTTTAAAGTCCCTGCTTGGTAAAAGAAACTCCATTTTGTGAACCCCAGAAATAAAAGGTAATACCTTGCCAATAAATTGAAATCATTGGATTATACACTCTCTAACCCCCCGTATTTCTCATTCTCTTTCACATGTTATAAAAACACTGTCCATTAACAGTCGTCTTTGAAGAAAAATGGGCCGGTGATGCCACCAGCTCATAAACCACACCAGACTGTCGTTTTTTCGGGATGCATCGGTAATTCATGTATTGCATGTGGCTGTTCATCATTATACATGCGACAGTTTTGCTCGTTTACGTATCCGTTCAGCAAGAAATGAGCTTCATCGCTGAACACAATTTTTCGACAAAACAGTGGATTTTCATTGAGCTTTTTTAAGGCCCATTCACCAAAAATTAGACGTCGTGTTAGGTCATTCGGTGCCAATACTTGCGTGAGTTGAATTTTATAGGCTCTCAAACCCAAATCGACGTGTAAAATTTGCGTTGTGGTTGAGTAACACATGCCCAATCGCTAAGAACGGCGAAGAATTGACATTTCACAATAGTGATTAACACTGGTCGCTACGGCTGCAATATTTTCTTCGGTACGCACTCTACGCATGCGAGTCGATGGTTTTATGTCCAACAAATTAAATTTGGTGCACAATTTGGAGATAACAGCACGAATTGTTGTTTCAGCAGGTCGATTATGATGACCTTAAAACGGTCGTATCAAACGATGCACATTTGTCCAGAGCACGAATTTTGATAATAAATTTCAACGATTTGCAATCGTTCCTCGTTTGTTAGTCTTTCCATGATGAAATGGCAGAGTATACTGTACACTTTTCACTTTGACAGATGACGTTTGGACGTTATTACCAACCTGTGGTACCAACTTGAAAAACTTAAATCTTAAAAAATCGCCCTATAGAATACATTGCCAGGATGTGTACGTACTTTGATTTTGATTATAATTTTCAGTTGATAAACCCAAATCAAGAAACAAAACCAGGATCTGCTCATGTTTCTACTTTATGTTTAATCGAGAGTGAGGTGAAGTAGGAATAGTTTCTTGTATTTTTTGAAACTTTTTCAGGCTCGCCACTAGTATTGATGTGATTATACTGCCTTTAATCCTCTTCTTGTTTTGACGCCATAGAAACTGTTGCACTAGTAAACAACACTAAGTTGCATAGAACGAGGAGCAGGTCTATTAATAGAGTAGGTGCGTATTAATAAACTTTTCCTTAATCCAAATAAAACGAAATTGATAAGATTTTAGCCACATTGTCGGTTCAACGACAGCTTTAGTATATACGTAGACGGGGAAGAAATTCCAGAAATTAATTCAGTTAAATATTTGCGATTATATTTTCAAAGTAATCTTTCTTGGACACGGCATATAGATTATCTGAAGTCTACAGAATCATCTGCCATAGGTTTATTGTATAAACTTAGAAACAAATTTAATCGAAATACTAAGTTTCTAATATTTCAAAGTCATTATAACTATTTAGCTAGTATGTATAGTTATAAAAATAGTTCTGAATTAAAATCACTCCAACGGCAACAGAATAAAACACTAAAAGCTGTAGCGAACTTGCCAATTTCGTATTGTACGCTTTTTCTATATAGAGATGTTTTTCCAACAGTTTTGCCAATATATGGTTGTTATAAATTACAATTGCTAGCAAATGTTCTCAAATGCTTGCATAGTATTGGCCATCACACGATAATGGTACGAATTTTGAGGTAATATTGAAGTATATGTCAAGAAATTCGATTTTTCATAAATGTGTTTTGTATTTTGTATTAAAACTATTGTTATTATGCGAGGTGTGATCAAAAAATAACCGGTATTTTCCATTTTTTTCCAAAAAGAATTTATTTATTCATCAATTTCTATTTAATTTCCTTTAAAGTAGTCCCCCTCAGATATAATACACTTGTGTCAGCGTTTCTTCTAATCCTCAAAACACTTTTAAAACGCACTTTTTGGTATCGAAAAACAGTTTCTGTTTCGATTTTTTTTATCTCCTTTATCTCAGTCGTCGTAGCAAAATGCTTTCCCTTCATCGGTTTCTTCAGTCTTCAGTTTTGGGAAGAGGAAAAAGTCAGCGGGGACCAAGTCCGGTAAATACGGTGGTTGAGTTTTGTTTTTGACCAAAAACTCACTCACAATCATCGATGTGTGAGCTGATGCGTTATCATGATGCAAAATCCATGATTGGTTTTTCCACAATTCTGTGCGTTTCTGATGAATTGCTTGGCGCATACGGCGCATAACTTCAAGGTAGTATTCCTTATTGACCGTACGACCTTGTGGCAAGAATTCATGATGCACCACGCCATTGCAGTCGAAGAAAATAGTGAGCAAAACCTTCACATTTGGCCAAACTTGACGTGCTTTTTTCGGTCTTGCCATACACCTATGATTCGTCACTAGTTATGACTTTTTTGAGAAAATCTGGATCGTCATTGACGACGTTTAACAGCTCCTAAGCGTTGGTTTTGCTCAAAATTTAGCAATTTTGGAACAATCTTCGCTGCCGCACGTTTAATGCCTAAAACATCCGTAAAAATTGCTTGGCATGAGCCGATCGACATGCCAACATCATCAGCAACTTCTTTAATAGTGATTCGACGATTATCCAAAATCAGTTTCTTCACCGCTTCAATGTTTTCATCGATTATTGACGTGCTCGGGCGACCAGGACGAGCATCGTCATTGACATCTTCTCGGCCTTCATTAAACCGGTTATACCACAACTGAACTTGTGATCTGCTCATAGTAGATTCGCCAAACGCCACAGTCAACATTTCAAATGTCCTTGCACATTTAATTTCATTTTTTATACAAAACTTAATACAGTTTCTTTGATCTATTTTTTCGAATAGTAAAAAATCGAAGAGCGACACGACTAACCTTTTTAACTGTCAAAAACAAACTGACAATCCAAAAAGGGCTGATATTATCAACATATCTAACAGACACGTGTACCAACATAACAGAAAAAAATGCGAAAATCGAACTCACGAATTTTGAAAAACCCCTTTTTTTATCATACGTCGTACAAACAATTTTGAAATGATTATTTTGCCAACTAGCCTCTATAATGCCATGCGGCGCTAAGGCGTAATTTGTATGAAGTTTGTTTGATATAATAAATTTAAAAAAAAAAGTATTGCTCCAACAAGGAAATAATTAGCATCAAAAACAATTTTTGTTCATAACCTTCATGAGATTTTTTTATTTTTAACAATGATCGATGAAAATTTTTGACTGAAATCATAAACACAAAATCTACACATATTTGAATAACTTCTAGAGTTGAAATGGATCAATAACTTATCATAGTTATAGGTACATGCCTTACTCTCCTTACAAGCTAGAATACGATTCATGGAACGTTTCTTAAAGTGAGTTCCAAAAATCTGTGACTCACAGCCGCCTGGGACCTATTTTTCAACCAGCGCAACAACGCCGTATTAATTAGCTTATATAGCCGCGAGTTTATAGATTGAAGTGCAATTGTTATAAAGTCGACTATGTGGAAACTAGAAACCATCAACAAACTATGGCTCGATTGTTAGTACAAGTGATTGCCGTTCCCCTGATCCCGGGCTCAATCTAGCATACAGCCGTCTATCATTATTTGTTTGGCCGTCACCCCGATGAGTCTGACTAATCCCTGGAGTAGTCGAGTAATCGACAAGTTTTGTAAATGCTTTTCAAGTTATGATATTCGAAATCGTCGTTAAAGATTCCGTTGAGTGAGTCAAAAATTCGTGTAAGCTCACTGAATGTGAGAAGCTCTTCGATATCTAATTCATGGGATGCAAGGAAATTTGTTTACATATATATTAGGTGCGCAACTAAGTTCTCGCTGTTTTGTATCTTTTTTTTTTATAAAAATTCAATTTTATTATGAAAACATGTTTACACCTGATTTATTGAAAGTATTGCCCATCGCTAGATACTACTTTTTCCTATCTTACTGTCAAAGCTCGAATTCCGTCACGGTTGTCGAAATTTTGATGGACTCTAATACATGAAATCAAACCAACAAAATACAAACGACATTCAAGTAATGCCATTCACTTTTGAAAATTCATTGATTTTTAAATAAACTAATGATTTTTTATGTAAAAAACCGGTAAAAACATTTTTTTTGTGTGTCGAAAACCTGACGTGATAAATGTTAACCAATTACAGATTTGAATTCAGCCCACCAAATTATCCTAGGAAAGAAATTTGGTTGATCCAGTCCAAAAGCTTGTTAGATAGTGTAATTGATGTGATTCCGACTTCAGTCTTTCAGGTGGCAATGAATAATTTTCTGATCATTTGTCGCATAAGCGTGAATGAGCATGGAGTTCATTTCCGATCTATCATATTCTAAACCACTTAATTATTTATGTAAAATAAAATTAAATTTTCTATGCAACAAAGAAAAACAAATGAAATACATTGATTAAAAAAAATTATTTGAATTTCTTATTGTTGCTCAATTGGTGCGCCACTCTGTTTTAAAATAATAATATACAATTAAAAAATTAAAATTGACATTTGTTCTACAGCAAAAATCACATTTTATTCATAAACAATCACTTTGCGATACCATCTGTGTATGGCTAATCAGTTACCCATTTCCAAAATGGTTGTGATTGAAAAACGAGAACGTGAACGGTGAACACCCCACAAACGAATCATTAATTTTCCCATCGTTTGAATGCTGAAACTTGTATGCGGGACACTGTTCATCCTTTATCGGACGATATTTTATTTGCAGTTTTTCTGTTCTTCACTATTGCACTTATTTTTGCTTCCGAATTATTGAACTCAACGGAGCATATACTCGTATATCATTTTTTCCACCGATTAAACGAATGGTACATCATGTTCATTACCTGCAACTGTTCCTCCTTTTTCATGCTGTACTCTTACATCCTTCTAGCTGGTCATTTGTTATCTAAGGACTCTCTGTGCAGACATTTATGAACACACTTTAACACACTTTTATAGACCCGTTCGTATTAATATTCATCATACTCGTAATTTGCTGCGATTGACGTCATTGCCTATCATTGGATTAAAGCTCTGTTCTTTCAACAGCAAATAAAGGATAAGAGGGCTTTTAAATTTTAATAGAACATGAATATGAACTTTATAATGGCAGTAAGTTGTTTACATTGAAAAAGTTCATTGAATTTTTGCTATTAATAATGGGCATATAATAATAAAATAGCCAAAAGAATAATAAGTGTAAAGTAATTTTACTTAAACCATTTAAAATAATGAAATGCTTAAGCACTCCAACAAATTAACTTACTTAGAAAGTGACAAGAATGACTATGCTTATCTATTATGTTTGAATTCCAATCACATCGGTCTTTTGCGTTTCTTCTTCAATTTGTAACATCAACATTTCATAAATTTCCAATAGCCTGGACTTTCCTTTTTCCTTTTACCCTCTTCTATGTCGCTCATCAAATACGTTGTGAAAGACAGTAAGTGCTGGACATTATACAGCCAATATAATCTCTGTATTTTGATGCGCTTGATAACGTCTACGAGTACATCAATATATTGCTCACACCGCGCATGACTCATACGACACCGATACCCCTCCTTAAAATCAATGATTGCACATATTTTTCCAAAGTACAGGGTGTCCGTCGGGAAGGTATACTAAATTGTTTGTTTATAAATTTTGATTACATGAAATAGAATGGATCTTATATTGATAAATGTTTTCTTTAATGTGGGCAATTATGTATGGAATACAATATCAGATAAATGTCCGCCTCTGTTAGCCTCACAAATGCGAGCCATTTTGAGCATATTTTTCATTACTCGTACATCCTCACACATTTCACGCTGTATTTCATTAATTTCATCACGAATATTTTGTTTGAGTTGTTCAAGCGTTTCTAGTTTGTTTGCATAAACCTTGTTTTCAGATATCCCCACGAAAAGAAGTCCGGAGAAGTCAAATCAGGCGACCGTGGAGGTCAATCAACATCACCATTCCTTGAAATAACTTGTTGTGGAAAGAGGCCTCGCAGTAATTCCATTGTAATCCTAGCTGTATGCGATGTGGCACCGTCTTGTTGATACCACATGTTAATCAAGCCCAAAGCATGCAGTTGTGGCATTAAAAAGTTTTTAATCACATTACGATATCGCTCCCCATTGACAGTTACCGTTACGACGTTTTCAGTTTCAAAGAAGTGAGGTCGAATGATTCTTCCTGACCAAATTGCACACCAGACTGTCACTTTTAATGGGCGCAAAGGTGACTGATGAATAATTTAAAGGTTTTTCATTCCCAAAACCGACTATTCTGTTTATTCACATATCCATTCAAATGAAAATGTTCCTCGCCAATGATTGTGATTATTATGATTTTTTCATGGAAATCGGTATTGTTATGGGCGAGCTGTAACATCCTATTGGCACATGTACGGCGGCGTAAATGGTCTTGTGGAAGAAGCTCTTGTGTCAACTGAATCTTTAGTGGAAACAAATGCAAATCGTTGTGCAAAATTGTGGCCAAAGATGTTCTTTGAAGGCCAAGCTCCTGAGCACGGCGTCGAATTGAGGTTGATGAATTGTTTTGAACACTTACTTGAGCAGCAGTAATGTTTTCAGCCGATCTTGCAGTACGTTGTGGTCCATGCTTGACCCTATCAGTTACAGACCCTCTTTCTTCGAAATCATTCACTACACGATAAATAGTGCGCCTTCTTGGCACGTTGTTTCTCCCAAAAATTTCACGTAACTTTCTCATCGTCACAGTAATCAATGATTGATTTTAAGAAATGTTTTAATGATTAAAACACGTTGGCTTATCGAATATTTTTCCATAATAAATTTGCCACGTCTCTACTTAACAAATATGAACTGTCGAGACTAATGTTTACCAAAATGCGGCAAAACAAAGTAGTATATCTTCCCGACGGACACACTGTATCTTCTCTCGAAGACCCGTAGAACAGATAAATCCTATGGTGCCATAATCCAGAATTCTACGCTGAGTAGTAAGTCGTTCCGTTTTCTCTTCAGAGACTGTTTACAAACAGTATTCTTCTCTTGTTGCTAGCCCGATATTATTAGCTTTATTAGTGGCAAAGCAGAGGTAGAAAAATCATTTCTCACTCTAAAATTATAGTTTTCAAGGTTCATGCAGTATTCTAACAAGTAGACTACTTGTTCATTAAAACAGATAATATGACTTTATCCCTCTTTACCATCAGAAAAATTTTTGCTTTTCGATGCTAGAGAAGACTGCAGCAACATTGCGTAGTTTGGACAAAAAATATATTCATGTCGCCAGCATGTGTGTGTCACCTTGTCACCTTGGTCGAATATTCATGCTGCGAAGATTATGCTCTGTATTTGGTGGGACCACGTCGTTGTTATTTATCACGAGCTGTTGAAGTCATCAGTGGGAATCAGTATCCACTTCAATTAATGCAATTGAGCCAAGCTCTGCTCGAGGAACGCCCACAATACGCAGAGAGGCATGAAAAAGTGATTCTTCAGCATGACAACGTTCGGCCTCACGTGGCCAAGCCCGTTAGAACCTATCTAGAAACGCTTAAATTAGAAGTCTTTCCCCATCTACCATATTCTCCATATTCCAGATATTGTGCCGTCCGATTATTACTTGTTCCGTTAGATGGCACACGATCTGGCTGACAAGCAGTTGCACTCATATGATGACATCAAGGAATGGCTAGATTCGTGGATAGCATCAAAAGATGAACAGTTTGGCCAGTTTTGATGAAATACAGGTGTTGCCAGAAAGATTGGAAAAAGTAATAGCTAGCGATGGGCAGTACTTTCAATGAATCATTTGTAAACATGTTTTCATAATATAGTTGCATTTTCATAAAAAAAAACAGCCATTTTAAAGCTATCCAACTTTAATATGTAAAACCTAATATGTAAAATTAAATTTTTGTGTATTCGTATGTTTGTATTTTTGTACATTTAAGTTTTTGTTTCGAATAATCATAAAACTTTCACAGTGTATCTTTGTGTCGCCCACAATGGCATCAAAGGCTATATTAGAGCTTTGTTGGACAACTTTAAGACGGCCATCATGACTACTTAATAATACGCCAGTAGCAACCACAACATTATCCTATTCTATATTATGCTATATGTGATTTGATATAGGGGCGTGGCGCCGCCCATATAAATAGCAATTTTGAAGGGCTATATATAAGGAACTATTTGGCGTATATAGAAGAGATTTGGTATGAAAACTACTGGCGCAAAAAGGAAATGGCTGAAGAGAAAGTTGACGTTGACCCGAACTTTTTTAACTTTCTGTAATAGTGGTTAATGTACCAGATCGATCATTATACAAATTTAACATTATAATACCGCCAATTATGAAATTGTCTCATAATATATGTTAAGATTTAAAAAGGAGCGTAGCACCGCCCTCAACATTTAACATTTTGAATGGCCGTATCTCATGAACTTTTGGAGGTACAAAAATGGAATTTGACGCGTATGCTGCTAATATAGAAAGAAATATTTCCAGACAAAACATTTGGTATATATGCTACTGGGAAGGAATGAAATAAGTTAGCAAAAACTGAACTGTGCCACGCCTTTTTTAATAACTCGTTAAAATAGTCGTATTTAACAATTATTATTTTTTTCGTGCTTATATTGATTCTACATTTCCAAAGATACTTTTTATTCTGCGGAAGTTGTACAATATGAATATGCTCCTTCCAATTCAAATTAAAGAAAGATTAACTCATGCCTAGCTGATGTCTCAAATTAATTATGGTATTGGAATTTTTTCGGAAACAAATCTTGGTTGCCTTAAGGAAATTGAGAGGATTCTTAATATTCTTAATAATACATATACCTCTGTATTGTTTGAGGCGCTATGATCATATATCACAATATAATATACGTTTTTTACGTGTTCCCTTTAAAAATTATGTTGAATTTCGAATCATTAAATCATTTTATAATTTACTGCGATGTAGATTCAGGTTCACTAGATCAGTCAGAAATCCACAACGTGTAATTCCTCTTATGTCAGACTCTTCTATATTCCTAAAATCATTAACGGTGCGCGTTTGCAGAGCTTGGAATCGGCTCTCTGCATCTACGTAATTTATGATTATTCAAATCAAGTTTTCCAACACAAATATTGTTTGCGTAGGCAAACGATATCCTGGGGAAAATCCGAAACAATGGAAATAAAACAAAAGTCGGAGGAATTAGAGTTTTTAAAATGAAAAGTGGTGATCTTTATTCCAAGTATTACATAACCCGCAGATCTCTGAACAACGAAACAACAGAAAAACAATAGCAAGGAAAAGATGGAGTAAGGTGGCTTCAATGCAGCAATTGCCGCTACTCGTTAGAATCTGTTTGGCTACATCTGGTACAACCTAGGAAATGATGCAAACAGGTCCTAACGAGAGTAAAATAAAAGCAGGGGTTTCCATTCGATGGGAAATCGATTAAGCCCCGGGAAAAAACGAAGTCACATTCTGGCTTAAACAACTATATTAGATTTGCATTAAGTGAACTTCAGTAGTTGCTTGGGGAACCATAATATAAACTTTGCTGTTAACATTTAAATTTATATCGTTTCTAACGTTATTTAATTATAATTATTTTTTTTTGTTTTAATATTTAAATTAATAGCCAATAATTAAAGAATCTTGTATTTTATGTGTGATGTTATATAACTGGCCTTTTTGGATTTCCTGCATCACGATGTATGAGTAAAATGAAAATGAAATGAAATGAAATGAAATGAAATGAAATGAAATGAAATGAA
>JAHXMU010000583.1:72049-112101 GCA_019455685.1 Philornis downsi
TGGCGTTGCCAGATGGGTCCGTCGAATATGGGCAACCCTGTATGTTTCGAAGATACCAAAATTTGCCTCCAACTTATTGGCGAATGTCCTGTGTAGACATCATCAGCAAAGAGAAATATAATGACGCTCAGGATAAGAATCATATATTAAAAGATATGTATATGGTGACGGTAGTTTGAAAAAAAAGTATTTCGATGAAAAGTGGCAACCCCATTGCTTAGTATTGTTATTTGAGCCTTCAAAAGTAAACGATCGCAGTGAATTTGTAAACATGAAAAATATTGGTCACCGTTATATAATTTAATACTTTCAGGTCTCAGTCCAACTAATATTAAAAATGAGCAAGATTCTACTCTGAGGGGGTCTGCTCCTTCCTTTATAACTGTAAAATATTAAGTAGCAGACTTTAAACGAGGTCGTACGAGCTGCCAAGATGAACGTCGTAGTGGTCGACCAATTGAGCTGTCAACACGGTTAAGAAAATCCACAAAAAGATATTAGATGACCGTCGGCTGAAGTTGCGTGAGCTAGCTGAAATGATAAGAATTTCAATAAATGCTGTACATCGTATATTGACTGAAGATTTGAAGGTACGAACGCTGTGGGCGAGATGAATGCCGCGCTTTCTTTCAATAGAGCAAAGAAATGTGTTGTTAAGATGTTTCAGTAGAGTGTACAGCGATGTTTTACTGCAATAAAGCTGACGATCTGAACAATGGACAAGACATGAGTGCAAAACTTCACACCTGAGGCAAAGGAACAGGAACAGGCAAAGCAGTGGACTGAAGTGGGAGAATCGAGTCCAAAGAAGGCGAAGTCGTTTGCATCTGCCGGCTAAGTCATGGTACTTTGTATATCTTGATACTAATTATCTTCGGGAAGGAAAACCCATCTACGGCGAATATTATGATAATTCATTGCAGCGTTTAGGTGATAAAATTATGAAAAAAAAGGCCGCAATTGGACGAAAAGCAAAGTATTGTTTCATCCAGATAATGCTCCAGTTACACGTCCACTATTGCGATGTCCAAAATTAACGAATTTAAGTTCGAATGAAGCAATTCAAATTGTTTGCCATATTAGATCCCTCGAATTATTTCCTATTCGCCAACTTGAAAAAATGAAACGGCGGTAAAAGACTTTCCAACAATTAAGAGGTAAAGTCTGCGATTGATAGCTATTTTAAGGAGTTTGACAATTTTTACTATAAACAGGGTGTAGAAACTATTGAACATATTAGAGATTATATTGAAAAATAAAGGAAATGTTCCCCAACTTTTTTTGTGTGTCTTCTTTGTAAGGTTGGCTAATTTTGGAACCGCTCTTGCAACTTGACAAAACCGTGATGCGTGATAAAGTTTTGGTAAATTCTGTACAACAGATTGGCAGACATAAGTTAAATCGACCTTTTGTAAGGAAGGTTACAAAAGGGATTGACTTATCTCCAGTTTCATGGAAAAGTTGAAAACAATGTTATGAGCAAAAATTTAGATTATTGCGCCTTACAAATTAGTACTTACAGAGAAAATATTGAAAATATCAGACAAATTGAAATCACCTCCTAATCGGTCGATTTTTTCTTTTTACAATTCTGCCAATTATTATAAAACAATACAATGGATAGAAAGTTAGTTTAGTGTAGACTAATAATGAGCAGTTACAGGAAATAAATGGAATTTCACAATATCGGTTAATTTATATGAGAGGTACCAGAAGGGGTGAGTTGATAGGGCCCATATTAATCGGTCGATTTATTTCAAATTCTGCCAAGTATTATAAAACAAGAAAATGGATAAAAATTTAATTCAGTGTAGACTACTAGTGAGCAGTAACAGGGAATAAATGAAATTTTACAAAATCGGTCAATTTATATAGGAGGTACCAGAAGAGGTGAATCGATAAAGCGCATCTACAATTCATCTCAAATTCTATGGCTACAACCTGACAAAATATTAGGTTATGTCTAGTTTTAAAAAGTTTCATAAGGATTTTTGCAGTTATCCTAAAACGCATATTGTTTTTGAAAGTCCAACGGCGAGATATTCCTGATCAATGCAAAATTCTATGTCGAACTAAAAAACTACATTCGACCAATCGTCCGTTCGCCTGTTTGTGAAAAGTACGATAGAGGTCGCATGCGCTTGAGATAGAAAATTGAAATTTGTCATAAAATTATCTCCCAGTCAGACAAAGGCTTACCTCGAATTTGCGCAATATTCGCCAAATTGGAAAATGAACTGAACAGGGCGTTTTCAGCGTTTTCTTTTCACAAATTGCGCCATTTATTCGTCTATTAAAAGCTATACATGGTGGTAGTTAATGTAGGGTGACTTTTTAGATTTAAGTTTTTCAGATTCGCAGCACTGGTTGGTAATGGCTTTCAAACGTGATCTGTCAAAGTGAAAAGTGTACAGTATACTCTGCCATTTCATCATAGAAAGACTAACAAACGAGCAACGATTGCAAATCGTTGAAACTTTAAAAAAAAAAATTTGTTCTCTGTGACAGATGTGCATCGTTTGATACGACCATTTTATGGTCGTCATAATCCACCTGCTGAATTAACAATTCGTGCTGTTATCTCCAAATTTCTCACCAAATTTACTTTGTTGGACATAAAACCATCGACTCGCATGCGTAGAGTGCGTACCGAAGAAAATATTGCAGCCGTAGCGACCAGTGTTAATGACGATCGTGAAAAGTCAATTCGTCGCCGTTATCAGCGATTGGGCATGTGTTACTCAACCACAAGGAATTTTTTTTTTGCCCCAGTTGGCTGGGTTGAACTTGGTTGACATGTGGTTTCATCTGGACGATGCAACATGCCACACTGCTCGTGATACAATGGATATATTGAGGGATGAATTTGGTGAGCAGTTTATGTCTCGCTTTGGCCCTGTGAGTTGGCCTCCAAGATCTTGCGATTTAACGTCTCTTGATTATTTCTTGTGGGGTTATGTCAAGTCATTAGTCTATGTGGACAAACCGAACACTATTGAAGGCTTACAGGATAACATAACACGCGATATTCGTGGAATACAGGCCGAAATGCTCGAAAAAGTGGCGAAAAATGTCACCTTTCGGATGGGCATTTGAAACAGAGCCGCAGATGACATTTACATAAGATTATCTTTAAAAATGAAATTGCAAAGACCAATTTATCGATTCCAATAAAAAATGATAATATATGGTGCAAATTTACGTATGTTATTAGATTTAAAAAAACCGCGGTTAAAAAGTCACCCTATAGTAGCGTTTCATTATGTCAGGGAGACCCCGTGTTACTGATTCCAGCTTTTTTTGCTTTGTGTGTGGGGAATATTCGGTTGGAAAATATGATATGCAATGTCAGAATCATTATAATATACTTATTTACATTATTTTGGTTATGCTGTCAGAAATTTGAACAAACAGTGGACACCAACAATATGTTGCAATAGTTGCAGAACTGTTTTATACAAATGATCTAATGGCAAGAAGATCTATTTCGATTTTTCAATCCCAGTATTTTTGAGAGAGTCAAGTAATCACCACACCGATTGTTATATCTGTTTAACAAAAATTGCTGGATTCAATATGAGAAATCGAAAAAATATTACTTACGAGAATGTTCCATCGGTTTCCAAAACAGTTCAACGTCCACCAAATGATCCATTACCAGTCATTCCTAGTGCTACGAGCAGTGAGTCTAAAACACCTTTCACCAGCAGTGGTAGTTTGCATCAAGCTGATGATGAACGCTATTTAGTGACTCAAGCAGAGCTGCATAATCTAATTCGGGATTTACATTTAACGAAGCAAGATGCAGAATTACCAGCTTCACGCATGCAGCAGTGGAAACATCTTGCAGTTGGGACAAAATTAACTATCTATATAAATAGAAGCTTGGAATTGGCAACATATTTCGAAAAGATACACTCTTTTTCTATACTGTACTGATGTTGATGGTTTATTTCGAAAAATGAACCATCCAGATTACAAAACTGAATGGAGATTATTTATTGATGGCTTCAAGTACATTTTAAAGGTACTTCTTTTGCATAATGGGAATGAAAAACCATCCATACCAATTGTTCATGCCGTTAATACAAAGGAAAATTACAAATCAATGACTGAAATTTTGACATTACTCAAATACAACGATAATAAATGGAAGATCTGTGGTGGCCTTAAGATGTGTGATTTAAATTTCTTTGTATATGAAGTATAGACCATCGTAAATAGCTGTAAATTAATCGGTTTCAGGTCATTGGTTTGTTGACTGGTATGCAAGGAGATTTCACAAACGATTGTTGTTTCCTTTGTCTATGGGATAGTCGCGCTACATGTCATCATTACGTCAGAACGAAGTAGCCGAAAAGGACTGAATATTCACCAGGAAACAAAACATTTAAAATAAACCATCAATTGATCCAATAGACGTTTTTCTTCCACCGTTTCATATAAAATAAGGCCTTTTTAAGAACTTTGTCAAGGCCCTGGACAAAGATGGAGCAGCATTTAAATGTTTTTACTGTTTTTTCCTAAAATTTCATATGCTAAAATTAGAAGAAGGCATATTTGTTAGCCCTCAGATCAGGGTGCTATTGAATGAATGCAATGTTTATATTGGAAATGCTGACTTTGTTTTTAACTTGAGTCTGGGCTTAATATTGACGGGGAATGGTTCTTTGAACAAATTTTTGTACAAAAGAGGTTCGACTGAGAGTAGTATTTGTGACTGTGGGCATCAGACAGAGAATTGGAAGCATATTTAAGGCGACCGTCCCCCATATGATGATATTAGGAATTTGGTCGCATAATCCCTAATGCCTGTTGGAGATAATAGGTAGGTGACGGAAATGTTATCTTCAGGAAAAAGGCTGGCTGAAGCACGTCACTTTGCAGGCAGGTTGTTTGCAAGGCGTCGGGATAGGAAGAAGCGGTAGGGTATATGGCTTATATTTTTGGTTGGTGTTAGGTGTTAGGGGTTTTGTTGCGAAGACGGGCTGCCATATGTATTGTGCAATGTACGATGCATGTGTGTTGTTGCAGCACCCTCTTCTCTTCCTTCTCTCTTCTCTTCTTTTCTTCCCTTCTCTTTTCTGTATGCGCTTGCATAGTACAAGGGCGTGTAGCTGCAACCTGCTGCAGGTGCGTGTCTGTGTTTCGTGCAAGCGTACACGATGGACGACCAAGACGCCCAAGAACTATTTGTTCTTTTCTGATCGTGTTGTAGGATCCCTTGTAGAAGCATCGTGCTGGCTGTGGTTGCCCGAACACGCGTTTTCAGTGATCTTGCATTGCTTCAGGGTCTCTTGAAGGTAATGCGGGACTTTAAAGTGTCTAGATAGACCTCATTCCTAACCGGGAGGAAGCTCACTTCATATCAGTGACTCCAAAAATACTTTGGCTGAGAGAGGAAGCAAGCCTTGAGGAAATTTTCGAAGCGGATATATTTCATATCTCAAAGGTGCTTTGACTAATCCTTCCGGGATTAGTGTGAATTCCTCAAAGGGGCGTTGGCTGTCGCAAACACGATCAAAAACAGTCCCATGTGCGATGGCACACTGTGGGTAAGGCTTTCAAAGCGAGACCCACGTAAAACTTAGACAATTGTTGTTATTTAAAACCAATTTGTTATATAAAATAAAATTGAATTTTCTACACAACAAGCAAAAAATTAATAAAATTTTTTGATTAGCAAAAATATATTTGAATTTTCTATTGTAGCACTATTAGTGCGCCGCCTTGTGTATAAAAGCGTGATCTGGCTCCTACCCATTTACACAGTCAGGGAAATACTACCTAAATATTGACTCGTGCTAAGCTTGGTAGCAATCAGACAATATATTGCTGTAGTATAATTAGTGTTCTAAGCTCCTAAATCCATTTGTAAGGCAGTTTCCAAAAGGCATGGCTATGTACAGGGTGTACGTCGGGAAGGTATACTACTTTGTTTTGCCGCCATTTTGGTAAACATAAGTCTTGACAGTTCATATTTGGCAGTCGTGAAGTAGAGACGTCGCAAACTTATTACGGAAAAATATTCGATAAACCAACGTGTTTTAATCGTTAAAACATTTTATCAAAATCAATCATCGTTTATTGTGACGATGAGAAAGTTACGTGAAATTTTTGGGAGAAACAACGTGCCAACAAGACGAACTATTTATCATGTAGTGAATGATTTCGAAGAAAGAGGGTCAGTAGCTGATGGGACCACGCATGGACCAGAACGTACTGCAAGTTCGGCTGAAAACATTACTTCTGCTCAAGAAAGTGTTCAAAAGAATCCATCAACCTCAATTCGACGCCGTGCTCAGGAGCTTGGTCTTTAAAAAACAACTTTGGCCACAATTTTGCACAAGGATTTGCATTTGCTTCCATTTAAGATTCAGTTAACACAAGAGCTTCTTCCACAAGACCATTTACGCCGCCGTACATATGCCAATAGGATGTTACAGCTCGCCCATGACAACCCCGACTTTGATGAAAAAAATCATAATGAGGGACGAGGCACATTTTCATTTGAATGGATATGTGAATAAAGAGAATAGTTGGTTGTGGGCAATGGAAACCTCTCAAAATATTCATCAGTCACCTTTGCATCCATTAAAAGTGTTAGTCTGGTGTGCAATTTGGCCAGGAGGAATTATTGGACCTTAATACTTTGAAACTGAAAACGGCGTAACGGTAACTGTCAATAATGGGAAGCGATATCGTGATATGATTGAAAACTTTTTAACGCCACAACTGCATGCTTTGGGCTTGATTAACATGTGGTATCAACAAGACGGTGCCACATCGCATACAGTCAGGATTACAATGGAATTACTGCAAGAACTCTTTCCACAACAAGGTATTTCAAGAAATGGCGATGTTGATTGGCCTCCACGGTCGCTTAATTTGACTGCCCCGAACTTCTTTTTGTAGGGATATCTGAAAATCAAGGTTTATGCAAACAAACCAGAAACGCTTGAGCAACTCAAACAAAATATTCGTGACAAAATTAATGAAATACCGCGTGAAATGTGTGAGAATGTATGAAAAATGTGCTCAAAAGATTTCGCATTTGTGAGGCTAACAGGCGGACATTTATCAGATATTGTATTACATACATAATTGCCGAACTTAAATAAAACATTTATCAATATAAGATCCTTTCTATTTCATTTAATCAAAAATTATAAACAAACAAGGTGGTATACCTTTCCGACGGAAATGGATTGCCTCCATTTTTCACCAATCCTTGTATAGGGACGAATCACTGTGATACTGTTAACCGCACAATAAAGAAATAATGAGTCAAAAAAGAAATTATGAATATTACAAGCCGTTGTTCGTTGTCCTCTTTACTAATTAACATTTTCTATATTAAATCATTAACCTAAACACATTTCCGCTCATTAAGCTTAACGCATTTCACAGTTATAACTACATAACTACAACCCCAACAGGTTCCATTACCCACTCTGTCGGTTACTGAACAATGAACTGACCGACACCATGGCGTATGTACAACATCAGCCCAATAATGATGTTCATCATAGGCCACCGTTACCCTGAGATCATTAGTATTCCGCATACGCTGTAGCGGTCCAAATCAATTATTTCACCACTCAAGTGAATGCCGACGTACAATCAATATTTACCTCTCAGCAAAGTCTCTAAATTAGTGGAAATAATTATCGACAAGTTAAATAGTTATGAAGTAGGCGCTGATAGGCACTCGCCCCTGTCTAAGTTGTAGTTCATTTGATTTAATTTGTGTCAGTTACCTTTCAGCTTTCCGCCTCTTATCGACATTTCCCATTGCTCCGCCAGAGGATTGCATTCATTTTAAATTCATCATCAATTTTTAATGAGTTAGGAGCACAAACACTTTGCTGAATATTCAATTAGCAAATAAAAAACAAAAAACAAAGAACGAAGGAGAGAGAATACTCCCAGAACTTGTCTAAGCGAATGCTCACCTAGATGTGGGGGTTGAATAAACTGAAAACCCAACAGCCTACGAGGAAAATAAATCAAAGCAAAAAAGATGTCTAAAGGACACCTAGAATCAATAGCAAACTGTCACGGTTAATGATTTCATTTATAGACCCACAAGAAGATTAAACTAATAAGATTAAAACTTGTCCATTTGGGAATTTACCACAAAGATGTGGGATTTATTGCAGTTATTAAATTCTTAGTTTAGACGTAAGAATGTAAAATATTATTGTATGTTCTGACATCTTTAATAATTTAAATTCACATATCACAAATTGAATATAATGCGGGGGTATTTACAGAGATTGTATTTTGGCCTAAGAGGTTGCTTTGGAAACGTTCCTCAAATATTCCCCTGAAAAATTTAATAATGTCAAAGGTTTTGTCATACCCTACATCATATTGTATGTCAGGGTGTGCTGTGTTTGTGCTGAATTGTTATACAGTTGAAATTGCTTTAAACGCGCTTTCAAGGACCCAACGAAATTAAGTTCGTTAGCGATTGTAAGGAATACCAATCATATTATAAGTGCAACTATCAATCATCTTATGAGTTCAACCCGGTTCGCCATTATATACATATATGTATACATTACATATAGTGTTAATGTAGAAACTAAGGAGCTTTTTATCATAAGTATTCTAATTCCTATGACCAATTCTGTAGAAAAAAAAATTTCACCTCAGCATTCTAGCAGTGATCTTTCACCCGACGATCTTGTCACTTTGTGATGAAGAAATGAGTTGAGAGTTAGTACTCAATCTGCATCAGCTCGCGAAACACCCATTTTTTTTTTTTTTTTTTTTTGTTTTTTGGCATAACAAGAAAAGAGAACTCGCTATTTACTACCCCTAAACTCCTCGCCCACTAAAGATATGCATCGTACGGATGTGCAATAAAGATTTTTAAACACAATTTAACCCTCCATACTCTCCCTCTCATATTTTGTCAATCTCACGAAACAATTGCTGGTCACCACCCCCCACATATACATATAGGGCTAACTATTTTCCGGTTTCAAAAGTAAAGTTAAATAAAACACATATGAAACTATGATTTCGATGAAACTTTTATCTTATTGCAATACTTGGACCCTGTCTTTATGTATCATTTAGATAACCGCTTCTGGATTGGTTGCAGCAGTAGATCCTTTTGAGTTTCCCTCAACGTTATTTTTGAAAAAATACGGCTCTCCAAACCATAAAAAAACAATAATGCGCATCAAACAATCACATTTCCAAATCCAATGGTTTTCCACAATCACTTCTGGATTCTTCGAACCTCTTCTGCGACAATTTTGCCTGTTGGCATAACCATCGAGTGAGAAAAATAAATTCAGTCAATGAATTAAAAGGACAAATAATACAACTCCCTTCGGATACGTGCCATGCCTTTAGAACATTAACAAACTGTAACAGCTAGAATAACTACGCTTGATGAAATGAGAAATGTCATATCCAGCTTAATATCGGGAAAAAGTCCGGGTCATGATAGCATTTCGGCAAAAATTCTTAAGATATGTGCTGATAGTGTGACTCCACGTTTGGTTAACATCTTTAATGATGTAATTTATACTTCACTATATCCCGAAATATTAAAAATCCATAAAATTGTACCAATACCTAAGGAGAAAATATCTACCTCCGTTGATAAATTTCGTCCAATATCAATATTGCCAATTATAGACAATGTTTTTGAACATATTTTGCATACACAGCTCTTTACATATTTCCAAGATAATAATTTGTTAAATGATTTTCAATATGGTTTTAGAAAAGGTTGTGGAACAGAGGAGGCGACAGTTAATGTGCAAAATTTCATATGTAAGTCATTGGATGATGGGTATAGGGGTGTAGTTGGAGTTTTTTATGATTTGTCAAAAGCGTTTGATCTAATTGATCATGACATCTTACTTCAGAAACTTAGATTTTATGGTGTGCGTGACAAAGAACTTTTTCTCTTAAAAAGCTATTTGACGAAGCGGTTACAATTTGTACAAATTGATAATAGTAAAAGTACTTTAAAACCAGTAGAGCATGGAGTCCCCCAGGGAAGTGTATTGGGTCCCTTGTTATTTTCTCTGTATATAAATGATTTGAAAAATATTGACTTATCAGGTAAAATGTTTGTGTACGCTGATGATATTGCTATTTTTTATACATATAAATATGAAACGGCTGTGATGCCTTACATAGAACGAGGAGCAAGTCTATTAATAGAGTATTTCCGTATTAATAAACTTTCCCTTAATCCAAAAAAAAAACGAAATTGATAAGATTTAGGTCACATTGTCGGTTCAACGACAGCTTTAGTATATACGTAGATGGGGAAAAAATTCCAGAAGTTAATTCAGTTAAATATTTGGGATTATATTTTCAAAATAATCTTTCTTGGACACTGCATATTGAGTATCTAAAGTCTACAGTATCACCTGCCATAGGTTTATTGTATAAATTTAGAAATAAATTTGATCAAAATACTAAGTTTCTAATATTTCAAGCTTTAGTTCAAAGTCATTATAACTATTTAGCCATTATGTATGGTTATAAAAAGAGTTCTGAATTAAAATCACTCTAACGACAACAGAATAAAGCACTAAAAGCTGTAGCGAACTTGCCAATTTCATATTGTACGCTTTCTCTGTATAGAGATGTTTTTCCAACAGTTTTGCCAGTATATGGTTGTTATAAATTAAAATTGCTAATATATGTTTTGAAATGCTTGCATAGTATCGGCCATCACACGATAAATTTTTCCCGAAATCAGTATATTTTCAATACGAGAAATAAAGACAATTTGAGAGTAGCTATGTGTCGATCTGAAACAACAAAACAGCGTATAGAACATTCTGGTAGTAGTCAGTACAATATTTTACCACAACAGCTAAAATCACTAGAAACACTTTCGTTATTTAAATCTTCAATCAAAGGGTATTTATTGGAAAATATCGAAGAGCTTCTGGTATGAATTTTGAGTTAATATTGAAGTATATGCCAAGAAATTAAATTTTTCATAAATGTGTTTGTATTCTTGTATTAAACTATTGTTATTATACAAACAATTTTGATGTAACTATTTTGCCAACTAGCCTCTATAATGCCATGTGGCGCTGAGGCGTAATTTGTATGAATTTGTATGATATAATAAATTAAAAAAAAAAAAAAAAAAAAAAAAAAAAAAAAAAAAAAAAAAAAAAAAGAGCTTCATACCTAAACACAATTTTGTTCGATTAAAATCCCACGTTTGAATAACCACTTTTGTAGTTAGTTTTACCCAATTTTTCGCATTCTTTTGTTGTTAAATGATCCATATTCGTAAATGAAAACCTTTCACTAAACAAACAACACTTCAGATGACAGGTGTTTAACAGCTGACAGTCTTGCCAGACCGGTGGTTTGAAACCACTAAATGAATAACACTATAAATGACATCAATATAAACGATTCCGACTATATTCGCGGCATCCAGAATTACTGAATAAGATCATAAGAAATATTAACCGTCCGATCAACACTCGGAATCGTTTTAACGATGACCATCCGTGTGCTATGAGACCTCGTACTTTTGTAAGCGAAACATAGGTTGCAATTGAAGACACGAGAATGAAAAGTGGATATGAACCATATTGGGCTAAAATGCGTTTTATAAAGTTTACTATTCCTTGTTACTTAACGCATCGTTAGGTATGAACATTGTACATCTCCGATTCGTATTATTGCTTTTGAACCATTTAAAAGCGGTTTCAACCAAAGGATTTTGTGGAATGCAAAAAAGCTTTATGATATACCAATACCAATCAATCCATTAAAGCTAAAAAATATGAAAGAGTTGGAAGTGTATATCCCTGAAGCATTCTTAACTTGGTGACTTTCTTAAGCATGACTGAAGACGACGAATCTGATTCAGAATAAAGTTAAACGTTATAAAATACAATAAAATATTGTCAAATTCTCAAAAAATGTCAGAAAATGTCAAAAAAATGTAAAAGTCTCAAAATAAAACGTTTTAATGTATATTTCTTCTTAACACACCATTTGTATCCAGCTGCTATTAAAAAAATCTAAAATGAGTATGAAAACAGGACATATCCGAATCTTAAAAAAGCCATAACATAGTAATTAATTTTTTAAAATCAATATATATGTATACTGGTTCGTTATCATACATACAGGGTGGGCCATATGAGTGTTGGCAATTTAATTCTGCAATTTCTCGGTAACGCGCGGCGCGGGGTGGCGGGGGGATATGTTGTTCGCTGCGCCGCTTCCTGGAAATTTAGTCGCCATGGAGCCGTACACGGGAGTGCAGCGTGCATTTTGTGTCCGAGCGTATTACGAAAACAATAAATCAGTGATTACTGCACGATGTTTGTATCGGCATGAACACGGTTTACACGATTTAAGTGAACTTCCAAGCGCCAATGTGATACGAAAATGGATCAGAATGTTCGAAACAACCGGCTCAACAGTACCAATTACGGTTCGTGGTCGCCCAGTTTCTGCAAGATCAGCCGACATTGTGGAGCGTGTTCGTGTTTCAGTTCAGCGAAATCCGCAACAGTCAACACGTAAGAGAAGTCAATCTGTGGATGTCAAAAGAACAACTTTTGCATTTGAAGGCTTATAAGATTCAGATAGTCCAAGAATTAAACCCCGATGATGCCAATAACCGACTTAACTTTGTCAATTTGATGCTAGAGCGGTTCAACAATTTCAACAACGTGGTTTTTAGCGATGACTCCAATTTTCACCTTAATGGCCATGTGAACAAGCAAAATTGTCGGTTCTGGTCCGAGACTAATCCCCGACGCTTGCATGAACGTCCACTTCACAGCCCTAAGCTTGTCGTGTGGGCTGGGATAACGTCAACCGGTATTATTGGACCATACTTTTTTGAGGACGAAAGAGGGCATGCGATGAAGGTTAGAGCGAACAATTATTGCAACATGCTAGCAGACTTTTTGGTGCCAGCTTTGCAAGAACTTCAAGGCAATACCTCGAGGATGTGGTTTCAACAGGATGGGGCCACATGTCATACGGCTAGGGTATCCCTAGATCTGCTGAAAAATGTTTTTCCTGGAAAACTCATTTCGAAAAGGGGGGATATTGAATGGCCCCCACGTAGCCCCGATCTCTCTCCATGCGATTATTTTCTATGGGGCTACCTCAAATCGGTAGTCTATGAGAATAATCAGACCAAATTAGAGCAGTTGAAGAGGAACATTATTCAGGAAAGTAACAAAATACCGAGAACAACTTTTCAACGAGTTTTCCAAAATTTGCGACTTCGGTCAAGCAGCCGAGGGAAGCCATTTGGACAACATTATTTTTAAGTCTTAAAAATTCCCATGCTTCTACTTTTTAAAAATACAAATATATTTTTTTTATGTTTCGTAGTTTTTTTTCAATTGAATATTTAAACCGCCAACACCCTTATGGCCCACCGTGTATATGTGTATAAACGTTCTAAAATCATTGTTAGCAAAAAAATCGAACTCAATTAGATATAAACTGTTTTTTTGTTCTCCTGTAAAATTACCTTTTTGGTTCACATCCACTTTTCATTCTTACGTCTTCAATTATTAACCTACTAGCCAGAGTGGAGTGCTTTGCAACGCGGACATAAAAGTGAACTGAAACCACTGCTGGATTGAATTATCAATAACATGACTTTTACCTCAATCACTTCCTACTGTAATCTTCACCGGTCAATAACTAATATTTTATGAATTTCGTTCCAAAGTGTAAGTCATTCCTAGGGCTTATTTCTTCTTTGGCAATAGCAAATGTAAAAAATAACAGAGCTACGCTCTCTCTTCTGATCATAACCTAACATACGAAGAAGACACCAACAAGTTGGGAAATATTTTCCTTATTCTTACCCATAATCTCCCTCTAGCTCGATACACTTTCTCTAGAAATACTCAATAACTTTTATATCCTATTCATAGTAACGATTGTCAAAATTCTTAAAACAGGCTCAGACTGCATCTCTTACTTTTTGGCAAATATTTTACCACTGAGCCATTTTTTGAAGTTTGGAAATAGAAAATAGTTCAAAGGAGCTAAATCTGGCGATTAAGGTGCGTGATGAAGCAATTCTAACTTTAATGCATTAATTTTGGCCATCGTAATAGTCGATGTGTGAGCTGGAGCATTGTTTTGATGAAACAACACTTTACTTTTCGCCAAATGCGGCCATTTTCCACAATTTTATCGCCTAAACGCTGCAATAAATTAGCATAATATTCGCCGTTGATGGTTTTTCCTTCCCGAAAATAATCAATTGAAATAATCCCATGCGCATCCCAAAAAATAGACGCCGTAACTGTTTCTGCAGATGGAACCGTCGTCGCCTTCTTTGGACACGATTCTCCCATTTTAGTCCACTGCTTTGACTGTTCCTTTGTCTAAGGTGTGCAGTGGTGGACCTATGTCTCATCCATGGTCTCACTTATCGATGCAAAAATTCCCCCTTATTGCGATTAAGCATAGCCAACCACTCTACTAAAACAATTGCATTACACTATTTTTGCTCTATTGAAAGCAAGCGCGGCACCCATCTTGCGCACAGCTTTCTAATCTTCAAATCTTCGGTCAATATGCGATGTATCGCACTTTCTGAAGTGCCTATCATTTCAGCTAGCTCAAGCACCTTCAGCCGACGATCATCCAATACCACTTTGTGGATTTTCTCAACCGTGTCTGACCAGGACATCTCAATTGGTGCACCACCACGGTGTTCGTCTTGGCAGCTTGTACGACCTTGTTTAAACTCTGCTACACAATATTTTACAACCTTAAACGAAGAAGCAGACTCCACCCAGGGTAGAATTTAGCTCGGCTTTAATATTGGTTAGACTAAAACCTTTCAAATGGAAATATTGAGTTAAATAACGGTGACCAATTCTGTCCATGTTTACAACTGTTTACACTGAAATCGTTTAATTTTGATGGCTCAAATAAAAATACTAAACAATGTGCCGCCTAGAAATTTAAAATATATATTCTGTAAGGTTGCCACTTTTCGTGAAAACATTTTTTTTCTTTCAAACTACTGGCGCCAACTATACGTCAGATAGTTGGGCATTGGAACCGCCCTCGTAGCACATAACACATACCGAATTTCTGCAACTCTTAAATTATGTTGACGATCCGACATCCCGCAATATCGATTTTTTAAAAAGATGTATGGTACCGCCCCCTTTCTGCCGAGAACATATTGCTTCGTGTACGTATTGGGTCACGTATCAAGTCACGCATTCATTCCTAATAGTTCATTTAGCTATTTAAATAGCTAAATATCGCTCCCCTTTTCCCCAATCTTAACTTAATAATTATTGTTATTTCGTTAAAATTTCATAACTCAGACCAACAAAGTGCTTAATTTTTATGGTTCTCGGTGAGTAACAGTGATCACTTTAATGGATTATTGAAAAAAGCAAAGTAGCGTCCAATTCTTGCTGACATATTTAATTCAATCCACCCATGTATAACTCTTACAGTCCATAAGATCCGCCCATTACATATGTTAAGGAATGTGAATATTTCGTGATTGATATCCATTTATTGTTAAATTTTTATGATGGTCTATCAGTAACTTTGCCCGATTGGCCAAATTTTTTAAAGGAACAATGTTTCTTCGTATGTCAGTAGGAGTAGTAGTTTTTACACCAAACAAGGATTTAGGCAGGGCGACAGTCTATCGACAGTATGACTATCGATAGTATGCGACCTCTTCAACATACTGTTGGAGATGATTATGAGCAAAGCTGCGGTTAACACAACTGGTACCATCTTTAACAAAAGCCATATGTTACTCACATATGTAGATGACATAGACACCATTGGCAGAAAACTGCGAGATGTTACTGCAGCCTTCTCAAGCATTTGCAAGGAAGCAGCGAAAATGGTTCTGGTGGAAAACGAGGACAAAACAAAGTTATTGGTTTCAACGAACAAAGAGTTTAATCGTTTGGGAAGCATTGTGAACATTGACAACTATAATTTTGAAGTGGTGGAAGAACTCATCTACCTATGGTCCGCTGTAGAAAAAAACGAATGATGTCAGCATGGAGATAAAGAGGAGAGTACTGCTTACTAACAAATGTTTCCATAGGCTAAACAAGCGATTCAATAATAAAGCTCTTTCTCGACAAACAAAAATCCGACAGTACCAGACGTTGGTTCTACCTGTCTTGTTATATGGTGCAGAATTCTGGATGAATCAGTACTGGCAGTTTTCGAGAGGAAAATACTCCGGAAAATATATGGACGCATCATCGTTAACGGAGAGTATCGGCGTCCCATGAACAATGAGCTGTTAACATCGACGTTGTCAAACGCATTAATATACAGCGATTGCGTCGGCTGGGTCATGTTGTGTTGATTGACTCAAATGCTCTGGCATAGAAAGTTTTCGACAACGAACTCGATGGACGGCGCAGAAGACTCCGATGGAATGGGACCAGGCTTGGTGTGACGAATTGGAGGATAAGCGCAGAAGATCGAAGTGCTTGGAATTAATTTTTACGGGCGGTGTATAATAGATAAGTATGCCTGTCCCAATATGTATGTTCCAGTATGTATATCTATTCCAGTCTATTCTAAAAAAAAAGAATAGGAAGAAGAATTTCAGTAGTATCATGAAACACGGCCGTTTAAAATGTTAAGTTATGTGAGTGGTGTCACATACCTTTCTTCAATCTTAACTTAATATAAGATATAACAATTTCGTTATTGATAGTGTAAGCATCCCTCATAAAGAAGTTTCACTGAAAGATGGCAACTCCCGGCTGAGTGAACAGACAGTCTCTCTCGCGCAATGAGAACGATCGCACGTACACACCGCTCAATAATACGAAAGATCGCTTATGACGAATTTCTACATTTAACTTTATTCTATCCTTTACATGAATTAATTAATAAGTTGTTTGAGTTTGTTCTGAATTAAATGGAAAGTATCTGGTTTTATTTAACCATAAGTCGGTTCTCTTTTAGTTCAGAAGTGGGATCAACATCTACACGATTTCCAGAGGTTCATCAATTCAAGGAGAAACAAAACTACACAGAGAACGCCTCACAAACTTGTTTACAGATTCAAACCACGAGATATCTTAAAGAATAAAGTAGCTTCGATTCTTCAAGATGACTATGATGAAGAGGTCAAAATCCTTAATGACATCCGAGAATCTACCGTACAGAGCATCATTCAGGCGAAACAAAAGGCTAAGGAGAGATATGACAAACATCACTCCATACTGACGAAGTACAATATAGACGATCTTGTCTTGGCGGAAAACGAACCATCTAGCACGGGCTGATCACGAAAGTTAGAGCCAAAATATAAAGCACCATATGTCATCAGCCGTGTTTTGGGCAACGATCGCTACGTTATCGCTGATTTGCCAGCATCACTACGCACGAAACGTAAATACGCAGCCGTATATGTGTCTGAAAAATTGAAGCCATGGTGCATACTAGAAGAATGTTCAGCTGATGAAGACGAAACCGACGACCCAGGAGACTTTGGTGACCAGAGTGATTCTACTCTGTTAATGCAGGATACGCCGACTGTAAGCATCCCTCTTAAAAAAGTTACACTAAAAGATGGCAACTCTCGGCTGAGCGAACAGACAGTCCCTCTCGCTCAATGAGAATGACCGGACGTACGCACCCCTCAATAATACGAAAAATTACCTATACCGAATTTCTATGTTTAACTTTATTCTATCCTTTACTTGAATTAATAAATAAGTTGTTTGAATTTGTTCTAAATTAAATTGAAAGTGTCTCGTTTTAGTTAACTATAAATGGGGTCTCTTTTAACAGTGACTTACTGGTAAATTTTTATGGCATTGGAAGCGTAAAATGTACTCATATAGCATTTGTGGAAGCTTTAAATATGCAATTCTTGTAGAATAATATTTTCAAAAGAAGTAAACTTGAGCCTTTTTCCATTCCCATCTTCAACTTATGTAGATCACTTTCGATTTCAGCATGCGAACTACGAATTGATGGCAATATATCTGTTATCACAACCCATAACAGCCTAAGTCTGTTTTTCAATATTTTCAGTACAGGAGTTTAAAGTTTTGAATCTTCACTGAAAATCAGGAGAAGGTGTTTTTTGTAAAACTTTGCTACAGATTCCAAGGAAACGAATTTCTTTACTTAGTTGTGAATAAAAAATAGTTGTTTATTCTCGCAGTCAAAAGATATTATCGAAAAAGACACTTAGGCTCTTATGAATTGTTGAACGAAAGAAAGTCAAAAAGTTCAAGTTGAGTTAGGCTATTATTCCAGATTAAATAAAAAACTTTAAGTGCGCCTAAATTGACATAAATTATTATTCTATGTCAAAATATTTCAGATTCAGAGCTTAACTCAAGTTAGGAAAATAAAATTGTTTCTTTATTTTTTTTGATTAACGACTTAAGTTGATTTAGGCAATGATGAAAAAATAATGTTTATATTTGTTGTAATCCTAAATTGACTTAGGCAGTTATGCCAAAACAGTCATTTAGAAAAATAACCTAAGCTATTAAGTTTTTTAGGATTAATTGCCTTCCTAGAAGAGATATAAATATGAAAAATTTAGAGCAAATAAATTTAGATACGCTGAATACGATGGTGCTAATAACTCAATTGTGTCCTAACTCGAGTTAGGCTGTTACGGGTTGTAACCACAGATATTAGAGAAGATTTTTTTAAGAATTTTAAATTGCGGCCTAATTATCGCATCGTATTATAGTCGTATTAAAATGTATGGTTATGAAATCATTTTAATTAAAACCTTCATTAAATTCTTATTAATGGGTATTCGGCCGTGTAATTGATTGATATGTGTGAATATTTTTGCTAAATCAATAAATATAAACTACAGCATTTAGAACATTTCCTAATGCAGATTAAGATATAAAACTGACACTATAAGTAGATCTCTGGAGTAACATTCTGAGAGATCGATCATTGCCGAAATTTGCTCCATACAATTTCTGAATAGTTTTAGATCAAATAACTATCCGCAGACAAGAGAAACAGCTTTATTTACTGACCAAAACGTAATTCAATCATATTAGAACCTTTTTCAAAACCCTACTTAGTGTTTGCAATCTCATAAAGGAGAACAAAATATTTTCATCTATACTCCTGCAGCCTTAAATGGATGTATTGAAAATACCATTTGGTTCTAACACAGCTCATTTTAAAGACTTTCAACATGCTGGCATATCAATTTGTTTGTTTGTCATACAATCATATTCTCCACATCCGCAGCGATAGCGAAACGCACGACTTCTGACTATTTCTGTTCCAGAGTCAGTTGTTTTTCTATTTTTGTGCTTGTTGATTTTGGTGCTGTTGACTTTTTACGGTCTATTTGGTAGTAGATTGTTTAACCATTGATTGTGATTATCCTAAATCACTTTTAATACGACACAGCGCCCCCTCAATTTCCCCATTCGATACAGGATTAAATGTGGTGAAGGTGTTGTTGTCTACCAAAAATAGGACAACGACAATCGAAACGACAATGGGATCGAAACAGAAAAAAACCAGAACCACCAAAATGCAATTTTAATGATGTCAGACATTGTAACATTTGTAAACCATTTGAGCTTTATCATCCCGATACCGATGCTGATACGGAGGTATTAGTGATGCTGTTGCCTCTGAATATGGAAACCGGCATACAACACAGTGCCAACACAGTGCTGACATTGTTGCCGTTTCCATGTGGACGGACATTGCAGCTCAATAGAGTTTAGTTTCAGCTTAGTCTTTATGTTGATGATACTGTCGCGCTTACTGCTATTGAAATCCCTTACACTGTGCATGGTAGAGGGGAGTCCTTGGCGTATGCTCTGGGAACTGCCTAAAGTTATATGAACGAAGGATGGGAAGTGAAATACCATACATTTGTGTGCCATTCATACCTATTGTACGGTTATAGAATGCGCCATATTGTTCGCTATATTACTGAGCTACTGTGGCTGATTAACATGCAAAGATGATTACGATGGTAAAGCCTCGCCGGCTGCCGTAAAACCCCTTTTGGTATTGGACAGGATTTAACATTTTGATGCTAGGATTTTGGTTTTTCCTTTTATTATGGTTCACATTTAAATAGTATATAGTACGACGCTTTTGGGGGTGAGGTTAAACCATTTATGAATGCTAACATTACGATCTTGATATTTTTCGAATTTATTTCCATTTTCCTTTTGGTCTTTCCCTTCATCCGAGAGAGAGAGAACAATCACAACAAATTGCTGTTCCTGGAATAGGAAGGACTCGTTAATGTAAGTTTTTTAGATAAGCGGAAATGTGGAAGGCAAGACCAAAGAAAACTGAAAAGTTAACAGAAGGATTAAGGATAGCAGTACTGACTTAAGCTAATGTAGTTTATATTTAGCACTACCAAAAAGATTAGAAGGCTTAAGATAAACTAAAATTAAAATATATTAAAATAACCGAAGCTGCATATTGGAGTATTCTTGAAAAGAAGCAACATTACTCGTATATAGATGAACAAAGAATTAATATGTTGGCAAATAAAATTCATTCGTTTCATTTTAAATTGGTCAAAGCTTTATATATTGGAGCATTCCTGAGAAGAAGTTATAGTATTCGTATAATACTATAGAATTAATATGTTGATAAATGCATTTCTTTCATTTTAATCAATAGAAATGCAATTCCTAGGAGGTAACGTAATTTAAATGACTTAAAGTTAAGCTGGCGCTATAGTTAACAAAGCCGATTTTTTAAATATATGAAATAAATGAGTGGTGCACAGTTACACAAGCATAATAAGTTCAAACGGCCGAACTTATATAACCTCAACTAGGTGTAGCATTTCACAGTGTCGTACACGACTATGTTGTCACTATGTCACCAAATAACTAAGAGTGTAACAACCAACACAAAATATTAGATAGGTGGATTAACTAGCATATTAAGTGCGCAACTAAGTTCTCGCTGTTATTTTTATAAAAACGCAACTTTATTATAAAAGCATATTTACAAACGATTCATTGAAAGTATTTCCCAACGCTAGCTACTTATTTTTCTCATCTTTTTGGCAAAGCCCGAATTCCGTCAGTAAAACTGTTCATCTTTTTAGGCTATCCACAAATGTAGCCATTCCTTGATGTCGTCATATAAGTCAAACTGCTGGTCAGCCAGACCTTGTGCCATCGAACGGAACAAGTGATAATCGGACAGCACAATGTCTAGAGAATATGATTGGTGGGATAAGATCTCCCATTTCAGCGTTTCCAGGTAGGTTTTAGCGGGCTTGGCCACGTGAGGCCGACCATTGTCATGTTGAAGAATCACTTTTTCGTGCCTCTTCACGTATTGTGGACATTTCTTGCACAGAGCTCAGCCCAATCACATTAATTGAAGCAGATATCGATCACCAATGATGGTTTCGCTTGGTTTCAATAGCTCGTAATAACTAACATCGACTTGGACCCACCAAATACAGAGCATAACCTTCGCAGCGTGAATATTCGGTCGAGACGACGACGTAAAAGCATAACGGGGCAGCCGCCCCCATGACTTTCTTTTTCTTGAATTGCTGTAGTGAATCCACTTTTCATCATAAGTTACAATGCGATGAAGAAAACCTTTCCTTGTTTGTCGCTGCAGCAGTTGTTTACAGGCGAAAAAACCACGCTCAACGTCTCTTGGCTTCAACTCATAAGAAACCTGAGTTCCTTGCTTTTGAATTATTCCCAACGCATGCAATCGCTGGGAAATAACTTGACGAGTAACTCTTAATACTAAAGTAAGCTCTACCTCTACCTCTTGATACGGATCCATCCCCATCAAGCAATGCCGTCAATTCAGTGTCTTCGAATGTTTTTCGTTTTCCTGCAAGCGAACGGTCGTCTCAAATTCACCGTCTTTAAAGCGACGAAACCAATCGCGACGCGCTGTTTCACTTACAGAAGCATCTCCGTAAAAGTTTTGAAGCTCTCGATAAGCTTCAGACGCGGTTTTCGTCGATTGAAAAAAAAATCAATACTTCCCGCATATGACGATTATTTGGCACAAAATCATACATATTCACACAACCAATAGAATGTGACGTCAAAAAAAAAACCACTATTGTGTCAAGGCGGTATGTTTAGCATATGCCTAAGCTTGGCCCATAATGTTTAGGTTATGGCAGAATTGACTAGCACTTGTACTTGACACAATATGTTGACAAACAGCGGGCCATAGTCTCTGAGCATATTAAGCATACAGCTTTAAATTAAATTTCCACTTTTCTTGGAAATGACTGTGCTCATCTGCAACCTTAGGTTTTTTGTTTGCTTTTCAATCACTATAGTGTCGAGACGGTATGTTTAGCATATGCCTAAGCCTGGCTCACAATGTTTAGGTTATGGCAGAATCAACTAGCACTTACAGCTGGCATCATCTAGTGTCAAACAGCGGAAACTTAGTTGGGCGCCAAATACATCTTAACCCACCTAGAAGTGTGCGTGATTCGGAATTAAAGTACAATAAAAGAAAAGCCAAATCATAACTTTCTGAAGACTTCATCTTAGTAATTATATAGGGGACACTGCACCGTAAAGCGGCGTATCAATGAGGGGCATGGTTATACGGTTGGTTTTTTTTCCAAATTTTACAAGCATTACAATGTTATACAATTGACAAACATTTTGAGTAAATACGGTTTATACCTATACATTAGTGATTACAGTAACAAATTTTAATTGCGATACGTGGGTCATTTTATATGGGACATACTTGAAGGGTGATGGCAATGTCGTCCATTTTCATTCTACGAAACTTTGTTAACACAATGCAAAGTGTGTAAAAAATTTGACTGACCAAAAACATATGTTTTATAAGGTTGCCATTTTTCACCAAATTCAACATTTTTTTTCAAACTACTGACACCATCTATACGTCATGTCGGCAAGTTTTGGGACCCCACTCGTATTGCTTAAAAAAAAATAAACAAAATAAACAACTGTTTGCAGCTTATAGAAATCTGTTCTTTAATGGCGTTTATATTAATTATAGATAAAATATAGTTTAGTTTTAACTTAAAGTTAAAACTTCTTCTCAATCAAATATGCAGTTACAAACTAAGTAAGAAAAGAGCATACAGGGAAGTGGGAAAGATCCGCTGATCGTGGTCAAAAAAATGGTGACAAAATGGATAATTATCGATAAATTTAACATGGGCTTATCATAGCAGGGATGCTGTTGTATTTCTATACCTTCGAGTACCATTTCACCAGACCCCCTATCTTCTTCTTAGGTGGCCACTGGAATAGGCATACTTATGTATTACACGCCGCTTGTAGAACATAATTCCAAGCACTTCGATCTTCTGCGCTTCTCCTCCAATTCGTCACACCAAGTTTCGATAGTATTTCAAAAGCCTGGACGTTGCAACGGAGTTTTGGTCGATCCCTTCTGCGCCGTCTATCGAGTTCGTTGTCGAAAAAGCATTTGAGTTCATCCGAACAACATGACTCAGCCAGCGCAATCTTCGTATCTTAATGGGTTTGATGACGTCGATTTTGGTACATAGCTCATACAGCTCATTTTTCATGCGACGCCGATACTCCTCGTTAACGAAGAGTCAAATTTTCTGGAGTATTTTCCTCTCAAAAACTGCCAGCATTGAATCATCCGCTTGCGCCATACCCCAGGATTCTGCGCCTATAACAAAACAGGTACAGTCTGGTACAGTCGGATTTTTGTTTGTCGAGAAAGGGCTTTACTAAATCCTCTATAGCATTGACAATTTTTTACATCATGTTTATGTCAATTACCTTCTATTAATCAGAGTTCACATAGCTAATTAATTAAAGTTATTGATGAGCAATAATTTTAAACGATTGTTAGAAAATTTTGAATTTTTGCATCGGAAACAAAAAAAAAATATTTAATATTCTTACAACGGCAGCCGGTTGTAACGCCATAAATTCATCGATCCCTTTGATGTAATTAAAAAGAGCTTTCCAGGAAGTGGAAAATAGGCTCTTGTAGCATTTGTGAAAGCTATGAAAATACAATTCTTTGGAATAACTTCCACATTTTTTTTTTGCTGGCAAGCTGTACAAAATCTAAAATTTTCTAAAAACAATTTAGAAAATTGGTTCTTTATGCCAACACTGACGACACGAACTTATAAAGTCATAAATATGCACGCAACAGTAATATGTATGTTTTGTTCTTTCGATCATCTGTAGGATTATTGATTCAAACTATTACATTTATTATTCCGAAATAATCGGTATCAAATACCCATAACTTTCACGAATTTTGTCAGTTTCTAATTTCAGTTTTGAACACTTTACCTCCTATCCAGTAAAACAATGAATTGATTTGCTTAATCAGCAATAAATTTCAATCATTTTGTTAACTATGACCTCTTTGAGAATACAACAATTTCAGGCACGAGTACATTTTTCTTGACTATAACCCCTTAATTTTAAACATGGCATGTAGTAGACCAATGCAAATTTTGTTCTTAAATGTTCTATCTACTTCCCATAGCCTGTTCATTACACAAATGTTACTTGTTTGTTTTTCCCATTTCAGGTATTAAGGAAGTCCTTGAATTTTTGTTGTTTCTTACTTCACCACCGTTTTCTTGCATTGACTTTGTTAGCAGGGCGAACATTACCTTTTCAGTCATTTTCGAAAATGGTAAATATGAATTTTCGACGCATCAGAGGAAACAAACAGCAACAGAAGCAGCAGGAAAACGCCTACAAATGTCAGGCAATGCCATCATCAACACCATCTACCACCGTCCGAAGCCCCGCTGCCAGCTGATGGGAAAATCTACAGGAGGCAAATTTATCATTAAATAACATTTCAATGGAAATTCACTTCCGCTGGAATGTGTTGGCTGTGTTGGGGAAGGTCCGTTTTGCCAGGACATTACATGGCGTAGCATGTAGTAGCTTAGCGTGGCATTGCTTTGGAATCGCAAGTGTATGACTCTGATTGCATTGTGAATCGCATGAATTATGATTATGGCTTAATGCATTCGCAAATGCTAATATGGGCTTGTTTTGTAGGCGTTCTTGGCGTTATTACCAGTGAAGAAAACAAACACGATAAATAATTGCCCCTTGCGAGGACGATGTGATGATTTTGGCTACGCTGAGAACTATTAAAAAACACACTCTGATAGTCGGAATAGCAGATTAGGCGCCAAGTTGGACAGGCGCACAGTAAGACTATCGCTATAGTGCTTAGAGTAGCATTAGTTGTCTGTCAATGACTAGATAATCGGTTAATCAGATCACCATATATTTCTGGATTAAGAACAGTTTTAACGGCTTAAGTTTTCTAAATTTTACATTTCAAAATCCGAAAAAATTTTATTACATCAGTTTTGTTTGGAATGCATTTATTGTAACTAAGTCCAGTAGAACAATTTCAAAGGCACTGGAAGTTCTGTTCCGTAAGTTTTCGAGAAATATCGGAACGAAATCTGGAAAAATCCAATATGCAACTATATTTGAGATTCTTTCTGAGTCAATAAAATTTTGGCAATGTATCTTTAACGATAAACATATTCTAACAAATAAAAATTTCTAGATTTCATTTAGTTCGCAATAGCTGATAAAAACAATAGAGATAAAAACAACCAACTCAATTCAACTTATTTTTTGATAAGCTTTATTTACTTTCAACCGAAGCAATGAATGTAGAGTTATCCACCCAGTAGTTTCATAACTTCTGGTCTGGCAAGGCTGTCAGCTGTTAAATACCTGTCGTCGGAAGTGTTATCTATTCAGTGAAAGGTTTACCATTTACAAATATGGATCGTTTAACAGCCGAAGAACGCGTAATTACTTATAGTTAAAACATACTACAAAAGTGGCGATTCAAATGTGAGCACTTTTCGTGCATTATGGGGTGATTATGGTCGTCATAATCGACCTACTGCGTAGAAAATTGGCAATATTGTAAAGAGATTTGAAGAGAATGGAAGCGTTACAGATGTGGTGAGGCTTGCGCATCATCTCAATACATGCATTGCCGAAAATTACACTTCTGAGAGTGTGGCGGATAATCCGAATTTTAATTCAGAGCGCTATGGTCATATAATAGCAGACTTTCTTTTTGGCTATCAGTTGAGAATTATGAACTATACGATATGTGATTTCAACAAGACGGTGCAACGAGTCACACAACACGACACGATTTTGGCTTTATTGCATGAGAAGTTTCCAGAAAGCGTAATTTCTCATTTTGACAATGTCAATTGGCTACCAAAGTCATGCGATTAGACGCCGTTAGACATTTTATAGGGCTACGTAAAAGGCCTTATTTACGCGCGCCTTTACCTGCCTTACTATGCAGAATCCTAAACTCTCCCCATTACTGACAATGGACCCATATATTTTACGGAGTATTTTTCTCTCGCAAATTCCAGGAACTGGTTCATCTGGTTATCCAGATGGCTGGATAAGCTCTATGAGATATATGTATATACCGACACCGCTATACCGACGATTGAGTTGACTGGGTCACGTTATGCTGATGGATACAAATGCCCCAGCGTTCAAAGCCTTTGACATCGACGTCGGTGGGCGGCACACACAAGGGGCGACCAAATCACCTTTATCAAATCTAGAGGTATTGGAGAAACATATGATTGCGGATTCAATCCTCGATACAACCACCTATCATTATTTTGTGCAACGGTCAACGAACACTTCTCGTAATAGAATAGTTAACAAGTCTAATAAATACTTGTTAAACTGACGATCGGAATCGCCGTTGAACTGTAAGCCAAATTGAGTAATGGATGAAGATGGCTTACAGTTAGGATTGTCAAAAGCGCGAAAAAACTGTTTCACGGATTTACTAACTTCAAACCTAATTAGGACCGCTTGTAGGCTATTTTACGATTTAAAAAATTATTTTAATAATTTAATTATCGAATAAATTGTAAAAGACGTAAAAAAATGTCTGAAATCACAGCCGAAAAATTTTATATTTTCGAAAGCTTAGTTTAATTTTTGGTTAATTTGTCATAAATGCAACATAAGTTCTATGAGAAACTACAGTTGTGTTGTTCTCAAGCCGTAAAAATGTTTTCTCCATAATAGCAGCTCATTCTGCGTTCCTGCAGTAAGATTTGTGTTGTTGTTCTTGCAGAGTAGAAACCCTGGTATAAGGTTATCTCTTTAGTGGTTTCAAAACCACCGACAGACCGGCTATCAGCTGTGGCCGGAGTTTTCTTTGATTTCACGAAAGCTTTTGACCTGGTTGATCACAATATAATGTTGCAAAAATTATCCTACTACGGTATTTAAGGGCGAGAATTATTATTAGTTACTTTTCAAATCGTAAGCAGTTTGTTGAAATAAATGGATCAAAGAGTTTAATCAGTAATGTTATGTATGGAGTCCCACAGGGTAGTGGTTTAGGACCACTGTTATATTCTATCTATATTAATGATTTAAGAAATATTGGGTTCTTCGGTACACTGTTTATGTTTGCTGATGACGTCAGCTTGTTTTATCCATACTAGTATGATGAGGTATTAAAAACCCATATAGAAAAAGACGCATCCTTATTATTTGAGTTTGCAAGATAGAACAGACTTTGTTTCAACACGGATAAAAGAAAATTAATTCGTTTCCGAGCCAATTCTGGAAACTTAAATAATGATTTTAGTGCTTACATTGATGGAAAGTTGACTATGGAAAGCCACAGTATTAAGTATCTTGGAGTTATCTTGCAAAGCAATTTATCGTGGGACTTGCATATTAATTCCATTAAGAGGAAAGTAGCGCCAGCAATTGGGATTCTCTTTAAGTTAAAAAATAAATTAGATGTAAAGACGAAACTTGTCATATATCAGTCTCTAATACATGCTCATTTTAGTTACATGGCCATAGTCTACGCACACAATAAGAGCAGCAACTCATTAAAATCACTACAACGTATGCAAAACAAATCTTTGAAAATTGTGTTCAGTTTACCAATGAGATAGTCGACAGCTGCACTTTTTAGACATGTGTGCCCAGATATAATGCCGATTTCGGGTCTGAATTTGTATTAAGTTTTGATGTTTGTTTTTAAATGCATTCACAGTATTGGGTACCACACTATATCTTTTCAGCTAAATCAATCTCAAGTTAATACAAGAAATAGAAATAATATTAGAATTCCACTTTGCAGGTTGGAAAAGACCAAGCAGCGCATAGATTACGTAGGTGCGCTTACATATGATAATCTTCCTGCAAGTTTAAAAAGTATTGATCAGATTGGGTTGTTTAAGACAACATGCAAAGAGTATATACTTAATGATGTTGAAACACTTTTAACGTAATGTATATATTTACATACATAAAATTTTAAATAATTATAAATTAATAGGAAAATAAAAGTAAAGTAGTAAATGAATTGTCATTTTCGTACATAGGATTTTATCGAGTTCTAACTTGCCCCAAAATAAGCCTATAGGCGCTGGGGCCTCAATTATATTGTATTATAAAATGTTGTATAAATTAACTGAATAAAATAAAAAAAAAAAAAATACCTGTCATCAGAAGTGTTATTTATTTAGTGAAAAATTTTCCATTTACGAATATAGATCGTTTAACAACCGAGGAATGCGTAAAAATAGTTAAAACTTACTACAAAAGTGGTGATACAAACGTAGATGGTTACGTCAACAAAATGGTTACGTCAACTTGAAGAACTCAGAAGTGATGGTGGAAAAGCTGTTGCTTCCGGAAAAGTGACTGTTTGGTATGCATTATGGTCTGGTCTGGTATCAATGGGTCATTACCATCAATTCAGAGCGCTATCGCCGTGTGATAGCCGACTTTTTTTGGCTTATGAACTGGAAGATTATAAACTGGACTATGTTTTGGTTTCAACAAAACGGTGCCACGAGCCACACAACATGACCTATTTTGGCTTTATTGCTTGAGAAGTTTCCAGGAAGTGTAATTTCACGTTTTGGCTTTGTCAATTGGCCACCGACATTATGCAATTTGATGCCGTTAGATTTTTCTTGTCGGGCTACGTCAAAGACTGTATTTACGTGAATAGTCTCCAAACATTGGAGTATTTGGAAACCATGATTTTACTGACTTTTTATTTTAACAGCATTCAAAACGTTTGAAGTCTTTGACATCAACGTCGATGGGCGTCACAGAAGGGGCGACCAAAACTCCATTAGCAAATTTTGAGGTATTGGAGAAGGAGCTTGAAGTACTTGGCCTAAGCACTTGGTACTATTTTGTATGTGCGCCGTATAACGGATAAAAATGTGTATTCAGTTCGCTAACTAAGCATGTTGGAAATAATACTCAAACTTCTGGAAACCGAGAACAAATCATGTGTTGTTGAACTATGTCATTGTCTATTAAGGTAGGTCTTGAAATACGTGAGGGGATTTGTGTTCATGTCGCCTTGTCTTCCAAAGTTTTTTAGTATTTTTAGTCCCAATTAGGGTAATCGCCAAAAAAAAAAGGTACAGACGTTCGATATATATTTTTCAGTATCTAACGCCATTGTATGTTACTTCTCATTAAAGAATAAATCGCAAATTGTTGAAAAAAAAAAACTAAATTTGAAAAAATGATTTCTACCGAATACTGAATGAAATATTTTGAGGCACAATTTAAACCCACAACTCAAGCTGCTCTTCCTCTACTGTGCCTGCAACAGACTCGTAGGCGAACAGATATACCTATACTTAAATCGGCACAGATTTTTACAACTATAGGACGAGTATTTGCAGTTGTTGTAAACGGGATATTAAATTTGGTGTATGCATCGTAAAGTGGTTGTTGCTTTATATTAATTCACTTAGATGAACATAAAGGGTGTCCAAACAAGAACGCAAGATTTAAATGACTGATGCAGCAATTGAATTGTTTCCCTGGCTGTATGGCATGTGGCGCCGTCTTGCTGAAACCACATGCCCTTCACATTCATTTCTTCAATTATAGGCACGAAAAAACTGGTTATCATTTCAGGATATCGAACATCATTGACTGTTTCCAAGCACAGTGACACGTGTAGGATGCATTTGCTTCTCGTGAATCACTCGAGGATTTTCCTCACCCCAAATGCGACAATTCTGGATATTGACGAAGCCATCAAGATGGAAATGGGCCTCGTCACTGAAGATGATTTTATCGGCAAAATCAGCATTTTCATGTTATCTCTCCAATACCCAATTAACGAACTCCCTTCGCTAGCCATGGTCAGCTGGCTTCAGTTCGTGAACGTTGTATTCATGAAGATGCAAATCTTTCGTCAAAATTCGCTGCACAGTGTATTTGGAGTCATCAATTTGCTGAGCTCGGTGTCGAATTGAGATGGATGGAGTTTGAGCGGCAACATCACGTACAGCTGCGACATTTTCGGTCAATCGACCTGGCCGGAATCGGGTTGTTGTCTTTACATCACTAACAGACCCAGTTTTGGCAAATTTATCCATTAATCTCTTTACAGTTGACTCGTTTGGAGCATTATTGCGACTCCAAATTGATCGCTATTTCACCATTTTGGTAAAACAATTTCACAATGAGAATGCGTTGCTCATTCGAGTAGCGCTCCATTTTTACTAACCTCGTACCTTCTACTAGCAAACTATAACAGTTGTTCAAATGTCAAACAATGACACTTCGAATGGCGCCAAATTTACATCTTGCGTTCTTGTTGGGACACCCTTTATTTAAGGATTTCTTTGCTACTGTATTGGTGATAAACTTTCTCGACAATTGGGGTGATAAAAATCGTTACCCATTCTCTCAGCTCCTGCCCTCGATTTACGTTTTGTAATTTAAATGTTGAACAGGAACAACAAAAAACACCCTCTTGTGGAATGCCAAATATTAATGGACATTTCATAGAGCGAGTACGTTGCTAAAGTCATGAACTAACCCGAAAACAAGGATTATTTCTAGCCTATTTTAGCACTGCAAAATTTTTAATTAAATTCTATTACGAGTCCATGTCTTACTTTACAACTTTGATTGGTTATGTTATGTTCTTGGGTGAAATATTTGTAATTGCATTTCTTTGCTTACTATTTTCGTTTAGTTTCCTTTATTTTGAGAAGGCCCAACATCACATCACCAGCACAAACGGCAACTTTGCTTGTAGCAGGATGGGTATTAATTGCCTTAGAAATTTCAAATTGCTCTTCCTGTTTAATTTGCGAGTAGAAATTGCTAAGTTTCCGTTGAGATATTAATTCTTCACACAAACTTATTTAAACATTTTAAAGGTTTAACTACTCCTCTTTAAATCTCCGGTAAGTTAAGAGCTTAAAACGGAAAATTCTACTTATCAGCGTAAAATAAAAATCCCTTAAATTGGACGACGAACGGCGAGAATGAGATGTGTTTGTGCACTTGACAGGGTTTTGGGAATGAAATTAATGAAATTAATTAAATAATTAATTAATTGAAATTAAAACATTAATGTTTGGAATTTATAGATCATACTTCATTTTAGGTGAAAGTAAAAGCTGCTGCGGCGGAGCTGCAGTGCTCTCAATAAACTACAAAGTATTTTTACTGATTTGACTGACTTTTCTAAGAAGATCAAGGAAAGACTTTAAGTGTGGCCTAATACAGGTTGGTGCACCAATTGCACTACAATAAGAAATTCAAACAACTTTTTTTAATCAATGTATTTTATTATTTTTCCTTTTTTTCCTTTTATTGTATAAACTATTCAATTTTTTTTATATAACTCATAATTTTTAAAGATGATAGACTGTAAATGAGTTCCATGCCCATTCACGTATATGCGACAGAAAATTACTCATTTAGGATCACCTCAATTATTGTTTTAATGGACTGCTTTAATTCAGTCAAATTCCTTAATCCTGTTTTGTACATCTGGAGGCCAGGGGAAAATAGATTTCTGAATATTAATTTGTTTAGGAATTTTCATTGAAGCTCTGTCATAATCGGTCTAGTTATGTGTGCAGTTGCTTAATCTTTCTGAAACCAAATTCTGTTAAAAAGGATGCGTCTTCGGCGCAATTCCAGGTAAACAAACTCCTTCAACATCTTCAAATAACGCTTTGCATTTACAGTTGACAGTAGCACGATTCGTGCGTCACTCTTTCTTAATGAATAAAGATAAAGATAGGATCGGCCTAGGTTAGAACATACAACTATTATGCATGTGATTGCGGGTTCAATCCCCAATACATCCGCCTATATAATATGTAGAATAAAAATAGAATATAAATAGCAAATGCTTGTCAAACTGACGTTCGGAATCGCCGTTGAACTGCAAGCCACATTGAGTGATCGATGGAAATGGCTTAAAATTATGATTGTCAAAAGAGTGAAAACCCAGTTTCACGGATTTACTAACTTCAAACCTAAGTAGGACCGATAGTTTTCGGGGTTTTATGCACTTTCAAAAATTATTTGGATAATTTAATTATCGAAAAAAATGGTAAAAAATTTCAAACATTCCCAAAAAATAGAATATTTTTGGGAGCTTAGTTTAATCTTGCATCAGCTGGTTCTTTCACACTAGGCTAATTTGTCCCAATTGCAACAATTTGTGGGTACAGACACATCATTAGATAAGTGGACGTGTCACAAATGACTGCATTCAATATCTGTGTAATATAGGATTATCCATTTAGTGGTATCAAAACCGTTGCTCTGACAAAGCCGTCAGCTGCCAAATACCTATCATTTGAAGTGTTATTGTTTGGTGAGGAACGCGTAAAAATAGTTAAAACTTACTACAAAACTGGTAATTCAAACGTGGGCTTTCAATCGAACAAAATTTTTTTCAGCAAAGAAGTTCATTCCTCACTCGGTGGTTACGTCAACAAACAAAATTGCCGCACAAGGGGCTCGGAGAACTCAGAAGTGATTGTTGAAAAACCATTTCAAGCGGAAAAAGTGACAGTTTGGCGCGGACGGAACTGTCTTAGCAAGGAGATTTTTACGATAAAAGGTGGGTTCTTAGATGGATAATCCTATATTAACCTTTACGAAGATTTACGACTCTTATTTGCCTCCCCGGTGAGCTAGTCAGCCAGCCGTAAGAATATAGCTCGTTCAATAAATTCGATCTTAAATTGTTTGTACAGAGTGGAGCACCAATTGTGCTATAATAAGAAATTCCAAAAAATTTATTTTTTTACACACTTACACACTTCACACTTCATTTCGAACTGCACGATGTCTTCCAGCACGCAAAAGATCACAGACAGATTCTTGCTGCCCAAAACGCTGAACCAATTGGTTAATTGTTGGAGCGCTAAGAGCATTTCGAACATAAAAGAAATTTCGATATGATCTGAATAATCGAATGCTGACTTTCAAAGTAAAATTAAGCAACTTTGGTTCTTTGTTCTGTGATGAGCCTTTCCATCATAAATTTACCAAGTATTATTTAGTTAATTCTGTAAGGACACGAAAAAAAACACTTAAACAAAAAATGTATTTACTGATAAAATCTTAGCGTCCCTTATGCGCCACCCTGTACAACTTTACAATACTATTGTTATAAAACTATTGTGTATCTTAATAGCAGAAAAATATTATTTACAATATGACAGTCTACTTCACTTATTATAATTTTTCACTTTGTATGTTTTTCTTCCTAAAATACGGAATTATAACTTCAATTGGAATTTACAGCTGCTTAACAATATAACAAAAAATGCAATAACAGATAAAATGGTAAAACCTTATAATAAAAATTAATAAAAAAAAAGTTCAGTCTGCTCTATATATTAAGAGTGATTCCTTAATTAATTCGAGGTACCAGGCATATCTAATCCACATAGTTATATCGTGTTATTGGTGTTTATTTATATGAAAAAAAATGAAAATCTCCAATAATTTTTCTATTGCATAAACATAAAGCTAAGAGGCAAATATAAAAACCGGTCTACCGGATTTCGGTCATAGTTTTGTTCACCCTATTGACAATAGTTGATACATATTCTCACATACCATAAAAACAGATTGTTTGTGTGTTAAAGCCCACTGCTGTTAAGAATCACGTCTTTACCAACAATGCTAACTTTACTAAACTTAATACCTATTTAATATCACTCACCCAACCTATACCTTAAGCATTCATACACGTCCTTCATATCTTTTCCATTGCGATCCGATGTCCGAGGTAAGCACTCAGTTTTAACACAAAATATATGTTAAGGATTATGTGTATGGCTTACTTTTCTCTCATCCCGTATTGTCCTGTAATCGTTTCACTGCAAAATTTATGAGTGTGTCTCCATTAGAAACAAATTATACCAACAATTCTATTGTTAGCCTTTGCAGCTAATAAGCCTTCATAATCAGTAACAATAACAAAGGATAATAAGAATCTTAACACTCATGCAGAGTAAACAAATGAAACACATACTATCATGTGCCAACAAATACACCCACACAGTCGACGTTGACGCCCTCACACAACACAAAACGTTAGTTGTATTATTAACACTGCATGCTGGAATGAAATAAAAGAAAGCTAATCCCTTTACTGTACGGAGCAAATAAATTGAGAGGGTGTGCACTTTAATTATACCTTCTTCCTTCGAAGGAATGAAGTTATCTGCAGGACGACAGAGCAAAAATGGAACAACTAGAAGGAACTGTTAGTCAAATACCAAGTATCTTTTGACTAAATGTATTTTATGAGTTTTTAAGTCGATTGAGCGATGACCGTTTGTTTGGCTGGTTTGTCTTCTTCTTCTTATGTAGCGTCTGGAATAGATATACTTATTATTATTATTACACGCCACCTGTAGAAAATAATTCCAAACGCTTCGATCTTTTGCGCTTCTCCTCCAATTTGTTACACCAAGTTTCGATAGTACTTCAAAAGCCTGGTCTTTCCAACGGAATTTTGGTCGCCCTCTTCTGCGCTGTCCATCGAGTTTGTTGTCGAAAACTTTCCGTGCCAGAGCATTTGAGTTCATCGTACAACATGACCCAGACAACGCAATCGTTGTATCTTAATGACGTTTGACCACGTCGATGTCAGCACATAGCTCAAACAGCACATTGTTCATACAGCACATTGCTTTTAATAATACAGTTTAACAATTTTTATTTTGGCTTATAAAGAGTGTCCCAACAAGAACGCAAGATTTAAATTTTGGCGCCATTCGAAGTATCATTGTTTGACATTTGAACAATTGTTATTGTTTGTTAGTAGAAGGTGCGAGGTTAGTAAAAATGGAACGCTACACGAATGAACAACGCAATCTCATTGTGAAATCGTTTTACCAAAATGGTGAAAGTTTTGCGGCTACAGTTCGCAAATTGCGATCAATTTGGGGTCACAATAATGCTCCAAAAAAGTCAACTGTAAAGAGATTAATGGATAAATTTGCCAAAACTGGGTCTGTTAGTGATGTAAAGACAACAACCCGATTCCGGCCAGGTCGATTGACCGAAAATCTCGCAGCTGTACGTGATGATGTCGCTCAAACTTCATTCACCTCAATTCGACACCGAGCTCAGCAAATTGGTGTCTCCAAATCCCCTATGCAGCGAATTTTGACGAAAGATTTGCATCTTCATGCATACAAAGTTCAATTGACTCAGGAACTGAAGCCAGCTGACCATGGACAGCGAAGGGAGTTCGTTAATTGGGTATTGGAGAGACAACATGAAAATGCTGATTTTGCCGATAAAATCATCTTCAGTGACGAGGCCCATTTCCATCTTGATGGCTTCGTCAATAGGCAGAATTGTTGCATTTCGGGTGAGGAAAATCTTCGAGTGATTCACGAGAAGCAAATGCATCCTCAACGTGTCACTGTGTGGTGTGGATTTTGAGCTGGAGGAATCATTTGGCCTTTTTTATGAAAATGAGGCATGTCAAGCGGAAACAGTCAATGGTGTTCGGTATTGTGAAATGATAACCAGTTTTTTCGTGCCTAGAATTGAAGAAATGAATGTGGAGGGCATATGGCTTCAACAAGACGGCGCCACATGTCATGCAGCCGGAGAAACAATTCAATTGCTGCATCAGTCATTTCCCGGTCGTGTTATTTCGCGTTTTGGAGACCAAAATTGGCTGCCTAGATCGTGCGATTTAACACCATTATGCTTTTTTCTTTGGGGTTTTTTGAAGTCAATGGTTTACGCGAATAAGCCAACGACGACTCAAGTCTTAAAAGAGGAAATTTGACGCTGCATTAATGAAATACCGCAGCATTTATGCAAAACGGTCATTGAAAATTTCATTAAAAGATCGCGTGTGTGCCAGCACAGCCGGGGCGGCCATCTGCCCGATGTGTTGTTCCATACATAACTTCATTCTGTCTACTTTACGGTGTAATAAAGTTTCACGATTTTTTTTAAATATCTGTGTTTTATTTAAAATTTAAATCTTGCGTTCTTGTTGGGGCACCCTTTACGTTTGTTATTAATTTAATTTATAGGTATTTATTCCTTATATTCTCAGTGATTAATATTATGTAATAAATTAACAATTGATTAATAATTAATAACTGTTAATTGAAATTTAATAATAAAGTTTAAATTTGAAATTTATGAGTTTTCAAAATAAATTTATTAAAACCCTGACAGTTTTAGTAACAAACTAGGATCAGGTATACTATTATTTATAATGTAATGATTAAAACTACAAATTTGTAACTTTATAAAACAATTCAATTGACAATAATGTAGATTAGTGCAAGCTGCCCGCTAAAAAATATGCTACCTTCTTATGGTAGCATAAGAAGGGTCGTGATAGTGCACTTTTTCATTCTCAGAGTTAAATTTGTCAAAAACACAAATTAAGCAAAATTAGACTGATTTCAGTGTAAATGAAAAACGAAACTATACGTGTAATGGAATATGTGAGCTAAATTTTTTTTATTTTTTATTATTTTTTATTTAGAATTACTGCAGCAAAGTGTTAGAATTTATAGGAAATTACAAAATATTATGCTGCGAAACCATTTGTCTAGCAGACAGATGAGCATAGCTCAATCGAACTGGACTATTTCTTCTATACCATATATAGGGTGGCGCATAAGTAACGCTAAGATTTTATCAGTGAATACATTTTTTGTTTAAGTCTTTTTTTTGTCTCTTCACAGAATTAACTAAATAATACTTGGTAAATTTATAATGGAAAGGCTCAGCACAGAACAAAGAACCAAAGTTGTTAAATTTTACTTTGAAAGTCAGCATTCGATTATTTAGATCATATTGAAATTTCTTTCATGTTCGAAATACTCTTAGCGCTCCAACAATTAACCGATTGGTTCAGTAAATTGGACAGCAAAAGCCTGTCTGTGATTTTCCGCGTACTGGATGACCTCGTGTAGTTCGAAATGAAGTGACCATTACTTAGGTGCAAGCAAGTATTGAGGAAAACCCCAAAACCCCTCAGCAGTTAGAGATGTCTTAGCGGTCTTTGCAAAGTATTTTACATATGTTACATCTTTTCCCATTTAAGATGCAATTGGTGCACGAGTTAAAACCAAATGATGCTTAAGAACGCATTCAATATAGTCACCGTTAACGTTACTTATGGGCCACCCTCTATGTATATAAAAAGATATTAATATTAAATTTCGTATATATCAAGTGATACATAAGCAAAGGTAAGCTTTTGCGATAAGGTCGATTGGAATCAACATTTGATGATAGTGATCTTCAGCGAAGTTATTGAATAGATAGGATACGCTTATGAGTGAAGAACAACGAAAGTTCGGTCCACTATAGAATATATAATCTTTTTAATGTAGAATGCAAGATGAGGGTAAAAAACGACTACTCGCTATGATGTGATGTAGAAAAGTGTAATTTTTGATGTACTAACTTAACTTTTCAAGCAGAAGTTGAGTATTGAGCATTTCAACTTATTATAAAAAAATACATAAACGTTGCAAATTTATATAGGGTGATTTATTTAAGATTTAAGTTTTTCAGGTTGGCAGCACTGGTTGGTAATGGCGTCAACGTCTGTCAAAGTGAAAAGTGTACAGTATACTCTGCCATTTCATCATGGAGAGACTAACAAACAAGCAACGATTGCAATTCGTTGAAATTTATTATCAAAATTCCTGCTCTGTGACAAATGAGCATCGTTTGATACGACCATTTTATGGTTGTCATGATCGACCTGCTGAATCAACAATTCGTGCTGTTATCTTCAAATTTCGCACCAAATTTACTTTGTTGGACATAAAACCATCGACTCGCATGGGTAGAGTGCGTATCAAAGAAGATATTGCAGCCGTAGCGGCCAATTCGTCGCCGTTCTCAGCGATTGGGCATGAGTTATTCAACCACAAGGAACCATAAAGGAAACACAAAGTCATCGACTCGCATGCATAGAGTGCGTACCGAAGAAAATATTGCAGCCGTAGCGACCAGTGTTAATGACGATCGTGAAATGTCAATTCGTCGTCGTTCTCAGCGATTGGAAGGAATTTTGTTTTTCTGTTATGCCCCAATTGGCTGAGTTGAACTTGGTCGAAAAGTGGTTTCACCAGGGCGGTGCAACATGCCACACTGCTCGTGAAACAATGGATATGTTGAGGGATGAAATTGGTGAGCAGCTGATCTCTCGATTTGTCCCTGTGAGTTGGCCCCCAAGATCTTGCGACTAAACGCCTCTTGATTATTTCTTTTGGGATTTTGTCAAGTCCTTAGTCTATGTGGACAAGCCGAACACTATTGAAGCCTTACAGGATAACATAACACGCGTTATTCGTGGAATGTTCGAAAAATTGAATTGAAATGTTCGAAAAATTGACGAAAAATTGGACCTTCGAATGGACATTTTGAGACGGAGCCGCGGACAACATTTACATGAAATTATCTTTAAAAATTAAATGGCATAGACCAATTTATCGATTCCAATAAAAAAAATTAATATATGATGCAAATTTGAGTGTTTTATTCGATTTCAAAAAAAAAAAAACAACGATTAAAAACACACCCTTTATAATAAATTAAGTTAGTATAATAAAATCATTTAAATCATATTTGACTACGCAACTCTGAAATGTTTTCAGCGTCTCATTCAAAGCACTGTATTGGATCCGTCTCAGTGTGATTACATCCTCATGATGAGGTCATAAATACCCCATTTTCGAGGCAAATATCCCATTTACATACATTATATGAGTACAATTTTCTCACCGCGTTTTACTGCAAGATGAGAAGAAAACTTGGTCTCCAAATTCTCATTTCAAAATGCTAATACATTCCATTATTCCAAATTTGTACATCCATTTTATCCATAAAATTTTCCTGACTTGCAAAACCGTTTTTTTCCTGCATTCACGTTCATGTTCATGTTCGTGCTTTACCCAAAACGTCCTGACTGCATCATTCGCCTCTCCACGTCAATACACAAGCAGCAATATCACTTCCTTCTCATGCAAAAGGATGTATGTAGAAGTACAAATAGAACATTATTGTAAATTTTCTAAAACACCAGGAAATTATGTTGATGCCACTTTATCCTGACGAGTGAAGAGTTTTATTTCATCATTTTTTTTTTGTGCTTCATCCTTAAGGGCAAACAGGTAAAACTTTGCAAATGAAACTTTAACTAAACTAGGCAGACTACTTCCTGTTCCCTTAAAACTATTTATTTGTCTTCTTACTGGGAAATCTCTAAGGATATTTTGTGTAAGTATATATGTGTGTGTGTGTGTGTCGGTGTGTACATAAATCATCCATTTACGTTCGGTCTCTTTTAATTTTTCATTAATTAAAAAAGAAAAAATGCAAACAAATTCTCCAGCGACAAAGAAACGTAATTTGTAACATTTCTCTGCTGTGTGCGGAGAATGCTTTGCAGCATTCTAAAGTGCGGAAGGGTGATGGAAAAGGAAGGTGGGCTGAGGGAGGAAGCATTTTGTCTGCATTTTTATCTTTGCAATGCAAGTTTTCCATGCATATTTATGGGTTTCTGAAGAAACGGAAAACAAAACAACAGCGCCGCCTCTCTGAGACAGCAGTCAACTACATTCGTATACGTTGAATACTGTTTTTTTTTTCTCTTTCATTTTTTCATATTTTTTTTTCTGTTTCATCCCATTATTAGATTGGCGCTAAAGGAAGATG
>JAHXMU010000583.1:157101-281712 GCA_019455685.1 Philornis downsi
TTTTTAAAAACATGGGTCCGTCGAATATGGGCAACCCTGTATTATATGTATATATTTACGTATAAACTCATATTCTCACATATCTGATTGAGATGGAACTTTGGAAGGTTCTTCTTCATCTATCTGAGGTTGTTTCGAGATAGATTTTGTTACTGTTGGAGGGCTGAAGATCAAGCCATTTTATTAAATACATAGGTATCGGTCCTTTTTACTAAACATTTACTTTCCTAAGATACATGTGTATGTTTTTCTTTCTAACTTTACTCCTTTGGAAAAAATCGACAAATCGGTTTACCCGATTTTTTATTAATCGAATAACCGAAAACCGGATTTTTGATTTTTCGAATATTTCGAACCGGTTTGGTGAAAAAACCAGCTACTTGAACACTATACTTCCAATATATTATTTGAAGCAAATTATAGTACTTATGAAAACTGCCGAAAGTTTCGATTCAACCAAAAATATTATAAGTTTATCGTCATGAATCCTTTCGCTCACACACGAATATCAACATTTATACATGTGCGTACTATAAACTCTCAATATGCTTTAGAAACCACAATTTCGCCGACAGGATGCAAATATTTTGCACATGTTTCAATGTGGCTATCAATACTCCTATTCATACAGATGTAAACTTGTTCATTTGTTATCGAAACATTAAAATTTGTTGGCTTCACGTTAACAGTTGCTACAAATATTCGCTCAAATTCAACTACACAATGGGGCAACTTAACCAATATTTTGAAAATATTTTATTTACAGAACGCTTGCTTGCTTGCAAGTTGTGATTATCTCCTGAAGCTGGAACTGAAATGGCGCAAATGCAGCAAAGTAGTATCAGGTGTCCGTCGGGAAGATATACTACTTTGTGTTGCCACCATTTTGGTAGACATTAGTCTTGACAGTTCACATTCGGCAGTCGTGAAGTAGAGACATGGCAAATTTATTATAGAATAAATATTCAATAAACCAAAGTGTTTTAATCGTTAAAATATTTTATCAAAATCAATCATCAATTACTCTGACGATGAGAAAGTTACGTGAAATTATTGGGAGAAACAACGTGCCAAGAAGGCGCACTATTTATAGTGTAGTGAATAATTTCGAAGAAAGAGAGTCTGCAGCTGATAGGACCGAGCATGGACCACAACGTACTGCAAGATCGGCTGAAAACATTACTGCTGCTCAAGAAAACAATCCACCAACCTCAATTCGACGCCGTGGTCACTAGCTTGGTCTTCAAAGAACAACTTTGGCCTCAATTTTGCACAAGGATTTGCATTTGTTTCCATTTAAGATTCAGTTGACACAAGAGCTTCTTCCCCAAGACCATTTACGTCGTCGTACATATCCCAATAGAATGTTACAGCTCGCCCAGACGACCCCGATTTTCGTGAAATAATCATAATGAGTGACGAGGCACATTTTCATTTGAATGGATATGTGAAAAAGCAGAATAGTCGGTTCTGGGCAATGGAAAACCCTAAAATTATTCATCAGTCACCTTTGCATCCATTAAAAGTGTCAGTTTGGTGCGCAATTTGGTCAGAAGGAATCATTGGACCTTACTTCTATGAAACTGAAAACGCTATGACGGTAAGTGTCAAAGCGATGTCTGCTTTGGTCTTGAATAACATGTGGTATCAACAAGATGCTGCCACATCGCATACAGCAACAAGTTATTTCAAGAAATGTTGATGTTGATTGGCCTCCATGAGCCTAATTTTACTGCTTCGGACTTCTTTTTGTGGAGATATCTGGAAAGCAAGATTTATGCAAACACCCCAGAAACGCTTGAGCAACTCAAGCAAAATGTTCGTGATCAAATTAATGAAATCCCGCGTGAAATGTGTAAGAATGTAATGAAAAATCGCTCAAAAGGGCTCACATTTGTGGGGCTAACGGGAGCGGACATTTATCTGATATTGTATTCCATACATAATTGCCGACATTAAATAAAGCATTTATCAATATAAGATCCATTCTCTTTCATTTAATCAATAATTATAAACAAACAAAGTAGTTAGAATACCTTCCCGACGTACACCCTGTATTATCTCTCTTGCGCAACTCGTTTCCTTCTATTTACTGCTTATGAGTTTGCGGCTGCGATATCCAGTTTTTATTTGAAAATCATTGCATAGAATGGGGCAAAGTAATCATACTATTGGGTGATGCTGTGACTTTGGAATTTCTTAAGAGGGGCATGTGTAACAACGAAAAATGTCAGTTCAGTTTGTAAATAATTTTATTTAAACATGGAATTTTTTCCTGTTGAGTCGTGAAAACAACATCAGGCAAATGGCCGCCGTCATGTGCTACATAATCGTACATTTGACCACTTTTTAGACAATTTGGCGCTAGAAGTATTACCAACTTCACGCTGTTTTGGCAACCAAATGGCTAATGATAGTTCACCCATTTTTTGACAACCATCAGTTTGTTATGTTGTTTATGGAACCAACGGAAGCTTATCGTTTTAGGTCGCAGTTAAAAGAAAAAGTTTTCAAAATAGAATTTAAAAGCGAAAGTGTTATTGCTTCGTGCCTGGCTGGCAAGTCGCAACTAGCTATTTTTAATTAGGTACGACATTCAGGTGTGAACAAAATGTTTGTGCATCCAACCAATCGCAAGGTGAATGACAGAATTCATCGTAATCCACGGGGAAGTGCAATTCAATTGGCGAAAAATATCAACGTGTCTGCTCGTGTCATGGGTCGCATGTTAAAACTTAATTATTATTTAAATTCTTCAAAGTTTAAAACATGCAAGATTTAAAAAGTATTAAAACGAGCGGTGAGCTTAGTCTTTTCTGCAATTACGTTTGTAATTACTGTTAGAGTTCAAACCAAAAGAAGATTTAGGTTGTTGTTTCATCTTGGGCTTCGACTTGGGACTATCACAGGACTTTCACAACTCGCTTTCATTGATGATCAGGGCGTAAAGATAAATCAATCATTCTATCGTGAAAAGATTTTAGACGATGCTTTGTTGCTTTGGGCTCGCAAACAATTTGGTAGAAATTGCTGAATGTAACTACAGGACTCGCCATCAACATGAAATCCAACGTTTTTTATAACAAAAAGTTCCCGATTAATTTCTTCACAACATTTACCACCATCACAGTCTCTGGACTTAAAACCAATTTTGCCATATTATTTTAATATTTTTCAAAGTATGAACTAGAAACCACAAGACCGTCAATGCCTCAAAAGTTGGTCCTCGCCGTGAATAGGATAACATACCATCAAGCCACATTCGTACGGCAGGCGAAGTCCTCCCTCACACACTCGTGCTAAAGGTGATTGCATTGAAAACACCGCACGTCGTATTAAGAACTTATTGTCTAAATTTTATAACAGCATCGGTGGAGATGATTAGTGAGTCTGTCAGTCAGCTAGTCAATCTTCTATCAATGATTGTTTACATTCTGATAGGTTCGAATGATTAGAGGCCTTAGGGTCGAAACAACCTTAACCTGTTCTCAAACAAAAGTCTTAAACAAAATTTGAGAATAGGTTAATGTCTTTTCAACCATAAGGCCTCTAATCACCAAACAGAGCCAAAGTAGTCTGAGTTTGAAAAAATCGGTTTCTTCGATTGGAAATTTGTATTCAATTTCTTTGTGTTTTTATTGCTAGTTTCAAAACTGGGAGCGGACGTTATGACGACTAATAATCAAGTTTTTCTGAGTAGCTCACGTTAGCCACATTCTTAATCGGCGTCAACATGACATCGTTGTCACTGTACGAGGTGTGTTCAAAAAATAAGGTGAAATTTCAAATTTCGTGGGTTACGTACATTCGACTTTTGATTATTATTTTTTTCTGCTGGTGCACTCGTCTCAAAGATATGTTGACGGTTTTATCCATATAACATATTTAGTTTATTTGTGAGAGGCATACATAAGACGAGTTTTTTTGTGTATGCTGCGATTTTTTGCTATCGAAAAAAATGGATCAAAGAAGTTGCATCAAATTTTGTGTAAAAAATGGAATTAAGTGCTCAAAAACACTTGAAATGTTGATAGTGGCTTACGGTGAGAGTACTCGGAGTCAAAAAAATGTTTACAAGTGGCACAAGCTTTTCACAGAAGGCCGAGAGGACGTGAATGACGACGCTTGCTCTGGACACCCTAGCACATCAACAACCGATGAAAATGTTGAGAAAGTGAAGAAATTTGTTATGGTGAATCGTCGAACCACAATTAGAGAAGTAGCTGAGGATGTCGGCATATCGGTTGGCTCATGCAGTGCAATCTTTTTGGAGATTTTGGGCATGAAGCGTGTGGCAGCGAAGTTCGTTCCAAAATTGCTGAATTTTGGCCAAAAAAAAACGTCGCATGAGCATCGCTCAGGAATTGTTGAATGACGTCAACGATGTTCCAGTTGTGCTTAAAAGGGTCATAACTGGTGACGAATCATGTGTATATGGTTATGACATCGAAACCAAAGCCCAATCATCCCAATGGAAGAGTTCAGGAGATCGAAGACTAAAAAAATCACGCCAAGTTCGATCAAATGTCAAAGTTTTGTTCACTGTTTTCTTTGATTACCATGGCGTAGTGCACCAGGAGTTCTTACCACAAGGGGTCGTACGGTAAATAAAGAGTATTTCCATGAAGTGAAGTAATACGGAAAAACGCCCGGAATTGTGGGAAAAAATCATGGCTTTTGCATCATTATAATGCACCTGTCCACTCATTTTTGCCTGTGAGAGATTATTTGGCCAAAAACAACACCGTTATCATGCCTCAGCTACCGTATCCACCAGATTTGGCAACCTGTAACTTTTTTCTGTTCCCAAGATTGAAGGGACTCATTCATGAAAGGACGACGTTTTGCGACGATTGAGGGGATAAATACCGAATCGCTGAAAGAGCTGAAGGACGTACCAAAAAGTGCATATCAGAACTACTTCGAAGATTGGAAAAAACGCTGGCACAGGTGTATTAAATCTGAGGGGAACTACTTTGAAGGAGATAAAATAGAAATTGATAAATAAATAAATATTTGAATGAAAGTTCACCTTATTTTTAAATAAACCTCGTATGGAGATTGGTGGGTGGGCTTGAGGTGACATCCAGTGAGCCGTGATGTCAAAATTATATTTCCAACTAACCACTACTCATTTCTATTCCCGTCAGGGTAGTCACCATGTGACGCCCACATCTTTCGCCACAAAACGAAAAAAAAAAATTATTTAAAATTAATGCCCACTGTGACATGTCGCCATGTGCATAAACCAAATACATTACAATAATTACAATACGTCTATTTGCAAAATATTTGCGATTTCCTGCCTATGAAATGTGCAATTTCCGCTCCTTTTCATTTGTCTAAGTCTGCCTGTGTGTAAGTCTGCCTGTGTGAGTGCAAATGTGCGAATATTTGTTACACATAAACGCAATTACGGCCATTTGATTGAAGAAATTATTACGTTTTTACTTACGAACATCAAAATGTTTAATTAGTTTGAATGAAAAATGTGAATTCTCATGATTAATGGCAAACATGTGAATTCTGTGAGCTGGACAAAACGCATTCGAAGGGAGAAAGAAACATAAATGTTAACAATTTCTTCGTCCATCAACTCCTTGTAATAGGGAAGCACACATTTAATTTATATATAAGACCACTGAGAAGTCATGCAAAAGACTTCGTCGTATTACTCAAACAATTTGTTTTACTCCAAAAAAGCGCAGTTGATAACTTCTTCTATAAGTCCTCTCCTACAATTGACACAATCCACGTGTGCGATTCTGATCAACTGACACACCTCATTACATTATAGGGTGATTTATTAAGATTTAAGTTTTTCAGGTTGGCAGCGCTGGTTGGTAATGGTCATCTGTCAAAGTGAAAAGTGTACAGTATACTCTGCCATTTCATCATGAAAAGACTAACAAATGAAAACAATGAAAATGAAACAAATGAAAAGATAACAAATTTATTATCAAAATTCGTGCTCTGTGACAAATGTGCATCGTTTGATACGACCATTTTGTGGTCGTCATAATCGACCTGCTGAATCATTAATTTGTGCTGTTATCTCCAAATTCCGCATCAAATTTACTTTGTTGGACATAAAACCAGCGACTCGCATGCGTAGAGTGCGTACCGAAGAAAATATTGCAGCCATAGCGACCAGTGTTAGTGACGATCGTGACATGCCAATCCGTCGCCGTTCTCAGCGATTAGGCATGTGTTACTCAACCACAAGGAATTGTTTTTTTGCCCCAATTGGCTGAGTTGAACTTTGTTGACATGTGGTTTCATCAGGACGATGCAACATGCCACACTGCTCGTGAAACAATGGATATGTTGAGGGATGAATTTGGTGACCAGCTTATCTCTTTATTTGGCCCTGTGAGTTGGCCTCTAAGATCTTGCGATTTATCGCCTTTTGATTATTTTTTGTGGGGTTATGTCAAGTCGTTAGTTTATGTGGACAAGCCGAACACTATTGAAGTTTTACAGGATAACAACACGCGTTATTCGTGAAATACAGGCTGAAATGCTCGGAAAGCCCAATTTATCGATTCCAATAAAAAAAAATTAATATACAGGGTGGCCCAGAATGAACAAAGTGGTGTGAATTCCTTATAACTTTTTTATTATAATTTGTTTTTTCTTTTCTTTTTAGTATTTTGTAAAGAAAACTTGGAGAATTTGTAATGGAGCAATACACAACTGAACAACGTGCCCAAATCGTTGAAATTTACTTTGTAAATCAACGGTCCATTGTGTTGACTCAGCGTGCATACTGTCGTCAATTTAATGTGCGGGTTGCACCCTCTCAGTCAACAATAAACCGTCTTGTTGCAAATTTTCGAGAACAAGGAGCAGTAAGGAACCTTTCTGGTGCTGGCAGACGACGAACGGTGCACACGGATGACAATATTCAAGTGGCACAGGAGAGTATTCAGGAGGATCCACAAACATCAACCAGGAGACGTTCGACACAACTTGGCATCTCAAGAGGGTCGCTGCAGCGAATTTTGCATAGCATAAGAATGTTTCCATACAAAATTCAAATTGTCCAAGAATTGAAACCGACAGATTACCAGCAACGACTTGACTATGCAATTTATTTCCAGCAAAAAGCACAAGAGAATCCTAATTTTATTCATAACTTAGTTATGAGTGACGAAGCCCATTTCCAATTAAATGGGTTCGTTAACAAGCAAAACTGTAGGATAAGGGCTACGGAAAACCCGAGAGTACTTCATCAACGACAATTACACCCAGTTAAGTGTACTGTTTGGTGCGGTGTTTCTTCAGAAAGGATCATTGACCCATATTTTTTGAAAATGAACGAGGTGTTGCCATTTCCATCAATGCTGATCGATATTGAGCCATGTTGGAAAATTTTGTAAGGCCAGCCGAAAACCATCCGCAAACATGGTTCCAACAGGATGGAGCCACAGCGCACACTGCGAGGGCCACAATGGCTCTTTTACGCGACATGTTTGGTGAAAGAATAATTACGCGTACAAGCAATTTTAATTGGCCTCCGCGTTCCCCGGATTTAACCGCTCCAGACTTTTTCCTTTGGGGTTATTTAAAAGGGAAAGTTTATATTAATAAGCCCAGGACTATTGACGAATTAAAATCCAATATTCGAGACGAAATTAACAACATAACACCGGAAATTTTGCGAAAGGTCATGGAAAATGTGTTGGAAAGAGCACATTTGTGCGAAGCAGAAAATGGCCACCACTTGCGAGATATCATTTTTAATAACTAATCTAAAAATATTCCCCATAAATTTACTGTATTTAAAAAAAAAAAAAAATTAAAAAAATATTTCTTAAATAAAAAGTTATTAGCAATTCACACCACTTCGGTCATTTTGGGCCACCCTGTATGATGCAAATTTGAGTGTTTTATTCGACTTTTAAAAAACTACGGTTAAAAGTCACCCTTTATAAGCTAAGTGTAGAGGTCAAACATTCATACGAGCACATTCCAAAAAACCCTTTCTCGAACAATACTGCGAAAATTACCTGTGCAGAAAAACCCACAAGAAAAAGATAAATATATAAAAGTTAAATTTTTTCTATACGGAAATGGTTGATCCACTAAACTGTTTTGTATGATTTGCCGCAGCAAAACGGTAGGTCGAGCTTTCTACCGAATACAACCGATGGTCCCGGATTGTGTTCGTTAGAAAGCCCGAGTGATGATATCGTTCGGGTTGAGAAACTCATAATACACTACCCCAAGTTGATCTCTCCAAATGTACAACGTTAGTTTTTCCCCATTAATATTCGACTTAGCTGCCTATGTTGAAATTTGGCCACGTGAACTCCATATTCTGCTCTTGTTTAGGTTAATGTAGTGTTTCTATTTTTCATAACCGGTGACTGTATAATGTAAAAAAAAACTCTCGTTTATGCCTGGCAACTTGCAGTCCATGTATGCAATATCAACACTCAATATTTTTATGTATCAGATCAATTTTCTTCTTATTCAATCATTCCCAACAAATAAAGGTTATGTTAGGTCAGTGTAGACAGACTCGCTTTGTCTGTATAGTCCATTGTGATGCCAAAAACTAAAGTTATGGATGTCCCTAGTTTCCCCGTTGAACCACCCTGAGCGCCTCAAGAAACTCTTAAGTCGGACAATATCTATATCATCCAGATCTCCTAGGTCCCCCAAGAAATATGAGCCCAGTGTTGATCCCACCTGTTTGCCAGAACGAGGCAATTGTAGAGAAGGTGTTCTATGGACTCTTCCTCCTCCTCATCCCTTCAGCTCCTGCAGAAGTCGCAACCTTCAATCTCACTGCATGTCTTCCAATCAGACAGTGTCCCGTCTTGACGCATACAAGCAATGAGAGGTCGGGTTTTAATAGCGACACCAGTATGTGTGAACACTTCAGATCTAGGCAAAGCCATATCTCTCTAGATTGATTACAGTCTCGAACAGACGCCCACATACCACTTGCTTCTAAATATGCTCTATCTCGCAACAAATATAAATGATGCGAAATTTCTTGTAGAATCTATCCAAATATAACTACAAGTCCTGTATACTTTTGGTACGAAGAACTTTCTCCAATACTGATTCCAACTCCGTGTCTTTGTACACTTTCAGTTTCCCGCTACGCTCCTTGACCCTGACATTGAACTTATAGTTCCTAAACTTTTGATACCGCTGGCGACAACCTCTCCCACTTAAAACAGCCTTTCCACACGCTTCTACCTGCAATCGAAGTGCTGCAAATTTTTTCAAATTGAAAAAGCAAAACAAAAGTTCCTCATATGATGCATATTCGGCTCTAGACTCAACATTTTCTTGATTCTAAATCTTGACGAAATTTTTTCATGCTTTAAATAATCCAGCTCGTAGCCGGAGATTGTAAATTGACTTTATCGGCGGAACCATACAAATTAACGAATTTTCCGATATACAGTTTTTTCCCCTGTAGCTCCCAATTCATAAAGTGCAGCAACACAAATGTATGTTCCTATTTTGTTTCAATTTACTTGGTATAATTTGAAAAAGTTGGCCAGACCTCATCTAGTACTTCCCATACAAATAAAGGATTCAACCCATATGTTCTCGGATTCACACGCTCACGTTGAACACTTGCCAAAGTAATGTGTAGGAATAACAAAGGGAGTCTAAAGCCATATCTTTTGGATAGCGTAACCACGCCCTGTCCGAATACTGGCATTTTAGTTACTTAACTAAACTCACATTTTCCTAGATTCTTATTTCACATCCAATTACATTTCATATCCAATTCAGTACAATTTAGCATGCATCAGGAATTTTTGTGAACTTAGTTTAGTGAATGAAAATGGATTACATTTCCAAGCAAAAATCAATAGTTCATCCATGATTCCTTAAATGATGAGTTTAGGAAATTATGAATTTGCCCTGTTTATTGTGTTTAATTCAGTATTTTTTTTTCTACGAACTTAACGATTTACTACAGCCCTGTGGCGGCCGCCACATCTTTAAACAAATGCAAAAGGACGTTGCGTGAAGGTATATGTAAGTCCGTTCACCTGGCTGAAATGTCTGTATTGGTCATAATACAGGGTGGCGCAATAGAACGTGCATATTTAAAAAATAGATTAAAAAATAAATACAAAAGGTATGGTTAAAATAAATCTAAGGCATTGTAGAGTAATAAATGGAGATTATTTTTTAAAAATAACATCATCTAAATGGTGACCCTCTCTACGACGGCACTCATCTAACCGCAAACGAAAATTATTGAAAACTTTCTTCAGTAATACTGGTGTAATGGCAATTATTCCTCTGCCAGAGATTGCTGCCCATACTGTCACTTTAGGACTATGCAATGGTTTCTGGTGTTTGATTTTGGAATTTTCACTGTTCCAGTAACGACAATTTTGACGGTTTACGAACCCATTCATAAGGAAATGAGCCTCGTCAGAGAAAAGGATATTGTCAAAATTGGAAAATCGATTCAGCATTTCATTAGCAAATGCGAGCCTTGCTATGAAGTTAGACTCTTTCAATTCTTGTGTTAATTGCAGCTTATATGGATGCAGTTTAAGATCCAATGCTAAAATTCGTTGCAAACTTCGTCGCGATAATTGTAAGACAGACGATCTCTTGCGAGCCGACATTTGTGGATTTCCTCGTGCTGACTCCATAATTCTCTCAACATTGTCTTCGGTCATAGATGTTCTTGGGCGACCATTTGCTTGTGGTTTAAATGTTGAACCGGTCTCTTCAAAACGCTTTATCCATATTTTAATTAAATTAGCACTCGGAGCTTCACTAATTCGCCGTAGTTCATATTCAGCACAATATAGTTGCCTAGTAGCAATATATGAACGAGAGTTCTCGTAAAATGCGCGCACGCAAAATGCGCGCACGCAAAATGCGCGATGCTTCCCGTCGAAGTGATTCACAGCGACTAAAACTCCATCAGCCCGCTAACCCAACGATGTAGGCGCCCTCCCGCCCGCGCCTTTTCTACCCCAAAAAAAAAAGATGATTCAATATGCACGTTCTATTGCGCCATCCTGTATAAAAAAATTAATTTTATTTTATATATAAAGATGATTTTCCCTGTAACTAGTAAGAATTGTAAGAATTGTGCAGTTGGATCAGATTTACACTAAATACAAGTTATTCAACAACAAAAAGCAATTCTGACCCGAATATCAATATCACGTCTTTCTCTTTCTAAACAAAATTCTTCACTCCCAAAAAAATATTTTCCAGCAGACCCAACAAAATTTGACAGAAATTTCATAGTTACTAAAAATATTAATGCATGGCCTTCTTCATATTTTCTATTATAGTTCAGTAAAGGTACTTGTTCTTATAATTCAATAAAAGTCTTCATGCTCTATGTTGCTCCTCGCACCTTAGGGCCAGCGGAAAGTGGAGATGAAGCGCCGCCATAACCTATCTGGCTATGTGAGCAGTTGCTTCATCTTGCTGGAACCAAGTACTGTTGAAACGGATACGTCTTTGGCGCAGTTCTGGGTAAAAACAACTCCTTTAACATCTTCAAATAATGGACCCTATTAACAGTTGATAGTAGCACGATCCGTGCGCCATCCTGTAACACTCGTAATCGACTTTTTCTGAGTCGAAGGAAACTTTGAACTAAAACGTAATACATTTTTTGCTTTTTAATTACTATTTTCAGAAAACTTTGTACTAGGCCTAATTAAACATAATAATAGGACTTTGTTTTGTGGTACCAAAAGATTTCGAAGGAGGTTGGCATTTTTGCGTTTAGTGAACAATACGAGTACTCTACACTTCTATAAAAAGTTCGCATGTTGGTCCCCTTTACACCCAGAATTCCCATTAAAACAAAAAGCACGTATATTTAATGTATGCACTTTGCAACCTGCGAAAAAATACTATGAACAAGTCAGAACATATTTTGATTCAGTACAGATGATGCAAACAATAGCTTTTAATTTGGCCTGTGGAAAATGTACATATAAGTGTTTAAGCCTATTATGCTACAAAAACGAATTTTAGTTTGCTGATGGTCTGTCCATTACCATTGCACGGGAATGCTCTAAACTGGTTTGCCATGAAAACTGCAAACTTTTCAGAACGAAAGTATTACTAAAATGTTTATTAGTTGCATTTACGTAGAAAATGGCAAACCACTCAAAATTGTATAGAGTGATTTTTTAATCGTAGTTTTTTTTTAAATCGGGGAAAACACTCAAATTTGCATCATAAAGGGTGCTCAAACAAGAACGCAAGATTTAAATTTGGCGCCATTCGAAGTGTCATTGTTTGACATTTAAACAATTGCTATTGTTTGGTAGTAGAAGGTACGAGGTTAGTAAAAATGGAGCGCTACACGAATGAACAACGCATTCTCATTGTGAAATTGTTTCACCAAAATGCTGAAAGTTTTGCGGCTACAGTTCGCAAATTGCGATCAATTTGGGGTCACAATAATGCTCCAAAAGAGTCAACTGTAAAGAGATTAACGGATAAATCTGCCAAAACTGGGTCTGCTAGTGATGTAAAGACAACAACGCGCCTTCGACCAGGTCGATCGACCGAAAATGTCGCAGCTGTACGTGATGATGTCGTTCGAACTCCATTCACCTCAATTCAATTCACCGAGCTCAACAAATTTGGTGTCTGTAAATCCAATATGCTGCGAATTTTGACGAAAGATTTGCATCCTCATGCATACAAAGTTCAATTGACTCAGGAACTGAAGCCAGCTGACCATGGACAGCGAAGGGAGTTCGTTAATTGGGTATTGGAGAGACAACATGAAAATGCTGATTTTGCCGATAAAATCATCTTCAGTGACGAGGCCCATTTCGATCTTGATGGCTCGTCAATACGCAGAATTGTCGCATTTGGGGTGAGGAAAATCCTCGAGTGATTCACGAGAAGCAAATGCATCCTCAACGTGTCACTGTGTGGTGTGGATTTTGGGCTGGAGGAATCATTGGAGCTTTTTTTATGAAAATGAGGCATGTCAAGCGCAAACAGTCAATGGTGTTCGGTACCGTGAAATGATAACCAGTTTTTTCTTGCCTAGAACTAAAGAAATAAATGTGGAGGGCATGTGGTTTCAACAAGACGGCGGCACATGTCATACAGCCAGAGAAACAATTCAATTGCTGCATCAGTCATTTAAATCTTGCATTCTTGTTGGGACACCCTTGTTAAAATTTTTTATTGGAGTCGATAAATTGGTTCTTGCCATTTAATTTTTAAATATAATTTCATGTAAATGTTGTCCGCGGCTCCCTCTCAAAATGTCCATTAGGAAGGTACAATTTTTCGTCACTTTTTCGAGCATTTCGGCCTGTATTCCACGAATAACGCCTGTTATGTTATTCTGTAAGGCTTCAATAGTGTTCAGTTTGTCCACATGGACTATGGACTTGACACAACCCCACAAGAAATTATCAAGAGGCGTTAAATCGCAAGATCTTGGGAGCCAAATGGAGAGATAAGCTGCTCAGCAAATTGATCCCTCAACATATTCATTGTTTCACGAGCACCGTGGCATGTTGCCCCGTCCTGATGAAACCACAGTTCAATTCAGCCAATTGGGCCAAAAAAAAATTGCGTGTCATGGCTCGACACCATTCGCCGTTAACGGTAATGTTTCTTCCACGGTCATCTTTGAAGAAAAATGGACCGCTGATGCCACCAGTCCATAAACCACACCAGAGTGTCCTTTTTTCAAGATGCATCGGTAATTCACGTATGGCTGTTTATTACCCCAGATGCGACAGTTTTGCTTGTGTATTCGTACGTATCCTTTCAGCAAGAAATGGCCTCATCGCTGAACATAATTTGTCGATAAAACAGCGGATTTTTATTGAGCTTTTGTAAGGCCCATTCACCAAAAATTAGACGTTGTAGTAGGTCATTCGTCATTCCATAATGAAATGACGGAGTATACTGTACGCTTTTCACTTTGACAGATGACGGTTGGACGCCATTACCAACCAGTGCTGCCAACTTGAAAAACGTAAATCTTAAAAAATCACCCTATGTACGTGAGCAAAAATCTAATTTAAATGTAAACAAAAATAAAGAGAAGATCTTTTTGTACCGCAAATCATGATGCAGAAATAACGTACACATTTCTGAAGGGAATTCAGAAAATATATACAAGCTGAGCTATGAGCTATTTTCCTCCCTGTTTTCTCTGTTTTTTTTTTATATCTTTACCTGAAGGTATGAAGGTATATTGTATATCATTTGATACTGAAAAAATGTAACAACCAGAAGAAGTCGTTTAAAATGTCAAGTACTTTCGACAAAATGCGTTTCACGATTTTTTAAGTCAATTGAACGACTTTTATCTGTCCGGTAATTATTGATAAAATTTAAAATACAAATTGACCGATTAACTTCAGCTACAACTAGAACCTCCCAAATAAAGTGCCGATATAAATTTAATCAAATTTGGTACACTTTGACGCCAAAGTATGGTCTCAGAATGAAAACGGAGCATATTTTCACAGCCCTTCTGGTACCTTGTATACAAATTGATTTTCTAATTAAACAGCTATAGTAGTCTACTCATTTATACTCTATATTGTTATATAATTAACTACAACATCGAAGAAAAATCGATCAAGTATTAGGTGCACAATTAAGTTCTCGCTGTATGTCAATAGATGGCGCTAGCTGTAAGTGTTAGTCGATCCCGTCATAACCTAAACATCATGAGCCACGCTTAGGCACCTCGGCACAATTGTAATTGTTTTTTGACGTCATATTCTTTTAGTTGTATGAGTATGTATGGCTTTGTACCAAATAATCGTCATATGCGGGAAGTATTGATTTCCTTCTTTCAATCGAAGAAAACGGCAGCTGAAGCTCTACGAGAATTTCACAACACTTACAGAGATGCTGCTTTAAGCGAAACAACGTGCCGAGATTGGTTCCGTCGCTTTAAAGATGAGGATTTTGATGTTGACGACCGTTTGCGTGAAAGAAGACCAAAAACCTTTGAAGACACTGAATTGATAGCATTGCTTGATGGAGATTCGTGTCAAACGCAGGTAGAGCTTCTTTCAGTATTAGGAGTTGCCAGCCAAGTCATTTCCAAGTGATTGCACGCGTTGGGAATGATTCAAAAGCAAGGAACTTGGATTCCTTATGAGTTGAAGACAAGGAACGTTGAGCGTCATTTTTTCGCCTGCGAACAACTGCTTCAGCGACAAAAAGGGAAGGATTTTCTTTATCGGCAATCCAAAGAAAATAATGTCATGGAAACTGCCCGGTCATACTTCTACTCGTCGTCTCGGCTGAATATTCACGCTGCGAAGGTTATGCTTTGTATTTGGTGGGACCAGATCGGTGTTATTTATTACGAGCTGTTGAAAACAAGCGAAACGATCATTGGAGATCCGTATCGACTTCAATTAATGTGATTGAGCTGAGCTCTGAACGAGAAATGACCACAATACTATTTAGCATGACAAAGCTCGGCCATACGTGGGCAAGCCCGTTAAAATCTACCTGGAAGCGCTGACATAGAAAGTCTTACTCCATACGCCATTTTCTTCAGAAATTGCGCCGTCAGATTATCACTTGTTTCGTTCGATGGCACACGGCAATATGGCTGACCAGCAGTTCCATTCATATGACTACAATAAGGAATGGCTAGATTCGTGGATTGCCTCAAAAGGTCAACAGATTTACCATGGCGGAATTCAAGCTTTGTCAGAAATATGGGGAAAAGTAGTAGCCAGCGATGGGCAATAATTTCAGTGAATTATTTGTAGACATATTTTCATAATAAAGTTGCATTTTTATAAAAAGAAAAACAGCGAGAACTTAGTTGCACCAATAACCATCCATCTTCGGGTACCTCCCATACAAATGACCGATTTAACCCATACATTCTTGCCTCCATAGCTTCCAATCGCTTGTGTCAAATTCGACTAAATTTCCCATACATAATCTATATTCTGAAAACTAAAATAGACGTGGTTGGAAAGCCCATTTTTTAAAAAAAACACGGCGCAACGACACCTCCGGACCACACAGTCACTTTTTCAGGATGTTTTTCCACAATCATTTCTGGGTTCTCCGAGTCCCATATGCGACAATTTTGCTTATTGGCATAACCATCGAGTAAGAAATGAGCTTCACCGCTGAAGAAAATTTTGTTCGAAAAATCAGCATTGACAGCCTATTGCTGTAGCACCCAAACGGCCCATCTACAGCGTTGTAAATAATCAGCCGGCTTTAATTGTTACGTGAGTTGGACTCTACGACATATAGATGAAGGAACAAATTCAAATGCAAAATTCGCCATAATGAGCCGTAAGATAGGCCCAATTGCTGAGAACGCCATGGAATTGACAAACTCGGTTTATCCGCCACTCTTTTATTAAAAGAAGCGAAATTTTCGGCAGTGCATACATTGTGATGATGCACAGACCTGACCGCAACTGTAACGCTTCCAATGTCTTCAAATTTCTTTATAATCTTACTAATTGCTTTTACAGCAGGTCGATTATGACGACCATAATCACTCCATAATGCACGAAAGGTACCCACGTTTGTATCGCCACTTTTGCAGTATGTTTTAGCAATTTTTACGCGTTTTCGGTTGTTAAACGATCTACATTCGTAAACGGCAAATCTTTTACTAAATAAATAGCACTTTCGATAACAAGGGTTTAACAGCTGACAGCCTTGCCAGACTAGCGGTTTTGAAGCCACTTAATTCTGCATTTCCCAAACTTAAGACTAAAAATTATTTTCATTGTGCTTAAAAATACACTGAATTTTTTGCAACAAGACGAAAGGAACCTGGCTGAAGATATATGTACAAGGTATCCGTCGGGAAGGTACACTACTTTGTTTTACCGTCATTTTGGTAAACATTAGTCTTTACAGTTCATATTCGGCAGTCATGAAGTAGAGATGTGGCAAATTTATTATGGAAAAATATTCGATAAACCAACGTGTTTTAATCGTTAAAACATTTTATCAAAATCAATCATCGATTACTGTGACGGTGAGAAAGTTACGTGAAATTTTTGGGAGAAACAACGTGCCAACAAGACGCACTATTTATCATGTAGTGAATGATTTCGAAGAAAGAGCATCTGTAGCTGATAGGGCCAAACATGTACCATAACGTACTCCAAAATCGGCTGAAAACATTACTGCTGCTCAAGAAAGTGTTCAAAACAATCCATCAACCTTAATTCGACTCCGAGCTCAGGAGTTTAGTCTTCAAAGAACAACTTTGGCTTCAATTTTGCACAAGTATTTGCATTTGCTTCCATTTAAGATTCAGGTGACATAAATGCTTTTTCCGCAAGACCATTTACGCCGTCGTATATATGCCAATTGGATGTTACAGCTCGCCCATGACAACTCCGATTTTCATGAAAAAATCATAATGAGTAACGAGGCTCATGTTCATTTGAATGGATATTTGAATAAACAGAATAGTCGATTCTGGGCACTGGAAAACCCTCAAATTTTTCATCCATTAAAGTGGCAGTCTGGTGTGCAATTTGGTCAGGAGGAATCATTAGACCTTACTTCTTTGAAACAGAAAACGGGCGTCAATGGGAAGCGATATCGTGATATGATTGAAAACTTTTTAACGTCACAACTGCAGGCTTTGAGCTTAATTAACATGTGGTATCAACAAGACGGTGCTACATCGCATACAGCCAGCATTACAATGAAATTACTGCGAGACCTCTTTCCACAACAAGTTATTTCAAGAAATGGTGAAGTTGATTAACCTCCACGGTCGCTTGATTTGACTACTTCGGACTTCTTTTTGTGGGAATATCTGAAAAGCAAAGTTTATGCAAACAAATCAGAAACGCTTGAGGAAAATATTTGTGATGAAATTAATGAAATACCGCGTGAAATGTGTGAGAATGTAATGAAAAATGTACTACTAATATAAAAGAGGCGGACATTTATCTGATATTGTATTCTATACATAATTGCCGACATTAAATAAAACATTTATCAATATAAGATCCATTCTCTTTCATTTAATCCAAAATTATAAACAAACAAAGTAGTTAGTATACTTTATCGACGGACACCCTTTATGTACGTCAGGTCATCTGATTGAAATTTCCGTATTGGTTGTCATTTAAAATGATATATACCGCTATTCATTAGGATGAAGGTATACCAATTTCAATATTTGGATTTATGGACACTTCTTGTTGCGCTAATAGACTCACATTGCCATTATCACACCTAATTAAGTATGGTCTATATATAGATGTCGGCATGTTACATTCCTGTCCAAACTAAACTTTTCACCTACTTAATTGTTTGCGTTAGTGGGTGGAAAGACGATGGTTGGATGTCACGAATCAATTGACATGCTGTGTCATTGTTGTTGTCATCTCTGTCGTCCTTGTTATTGTTGTTGTCGTCGTTGTTCTTGTTGGTTGTGATTATGACGGCGATATAAATATTTCACACGCATTTACGTGAAGTTTTCGTTGGTTTCAAATAAATAAGAAAACCCTTTTGAAAACTTTGTCCCTGTCGCCTGGTTTTTTCACAAAAGTCCTTAATGGAAAACACAAATTGATTATAGCGAGTGTTGGAAAAAATAATGAAACTTTTATTTATTTCCGTCTTCTCTTGTTAATGTCTGCTTTTGTTTCGTGTTCATCATTGTCGGACTCTCGACATCACAACGCAATTCAGGCGTTACAATCATTGCCATCACTTGCAAAAAACATGAACGCCATCACAAACACTACCATCACCATCATCAATACTGCTGCATAGCCTTAGCATTTACCCCCCCGCCTTTTAACACTGTACCTTCAGTTTCAGAAGGCGGGAATTGTAGTGTTCCAACAATCCTACAGCCCTAACAAAACCATTATTTTTGGGAGTTGCGAAATGTTCAAACTTTTATGAATGTTTCGAAAACTCTTGTCGTTGTCAGGATATCGTTAGTGCTCAGAAAGAATCCTATAGGTGGATAAAAGAGAAGATCTAGCGAGGTATTTTCGGACGGTGTGGTGGTGGTGTTGGTGATTAGAAACTTAATGTTACAATGTAACAAATCGCAAGTTTCTGTTCCTTAGACACTCGACAGCAACAACAGAAGATTTATCAATGTGAATCTCCAACAAACAAATTTAAAGTACACGATATTCGCCACCATGTCGAAGCAAATTGGAAATACATCTTGTTAAATAAGTGCCAATAATTTATCATTCGGAAACTTAAATGGATTATCAAAATTCTTACAGACGCTAAACTGGCACAACTGTCCTCTATACTGGCGCTGAATTTGAGCGTAACCTGTCGTTTAATCTGTTAATAGTTTAACATTTTGTCAGTTCATCTCTAGTGTGCTTTGCGATTTTCACAGTGGCTAAAGATATCAAACAAATAGTTTATCGCAGATTCTGTAACACAAAAATGTTACTGAAGGTTTACAGTGAATATACTTTATCAAAAACAGGAAGATATGAGTGGTAAAGTAGGTTCAAAAGCGCTCGGAATACAAGGGTGTTACCAAAACTTGCCGATTTGACGTATAAATGGTGCCAGTAATTTGAAAAAAATTATGTTAACATTTTGAAATTATAGGTATGTTATGAAAAGCGGCAACTTAACAAAACATATACAGGGTGGGCCATATGAGTGTTGGCGATTTAATTCTTCAATTTCTCGGTAACGCGCGACGCGGGGTGGCGGGGGGATATGTTGTTCGCTGCTCCGCTTCCTGGAAATTTAGTCGGCATGGAGCCGTACACGGAAGTGCAGCGTACATTTTGTGTCCGAGCGTATTACGAAAACAATAAATCAGTGATTACTGCACGACGTTTGTATCGGCATGAACACGGTTTACACGATTTAAGTGAAGTTCCAAACGCCAATGTGATACGAAAATGGATCAGAATGTTCGAAACAACCGGCTCAACAGTACCAATTACGGTTCGTGGTCGCCCAGTTTCTGCAAGATCAGCCGACATTGTGGAGCGTGTTCGTGTTTCAGTTCAGCGAATTCCGCAACAGTCAACACGTAAGAGAAGTCAGTCTTTGGATGTCAAAAGAACAACTTTATGATGAATTTTGAAACGTGATTTGCATTTGAAGGCTTATAAGATTCAGATAGTCCAAGAATTAAAACCCGATGATGCCAATAACCGACTTAACTTTGTCAAGTTTTCCTGGAAAACTCATTTCGAAAAGGGGGGATATTGAATGGCCCCCACGTAGCCCCGATCTCTCTCCATGCGATTGTTTTCTATGGGGCTACGTCAAATCGGTAGTCTACGAGAATAATCCGACCAATTTAGAGCAGTTGAAGAGGAACATTATTCAGGAAAGTAACAAAATACCGAGAACAACTTTTCAACGAGTTTTCCAAAATTTGCGACTTCTATTCCAAGAGTGTCAAGCAGCCGAGGGAAGCCATTTGGACAACATTATTTTTAAGTCTTAAAAATTCCCATGCTTCTACTTTTTAAAAATACAAATATATTTTTTTTATGTTTCGTAGTTTTTTTTTAATTGAATATTTAAACCGCCAACACCCTAATGGCCCACCCTGTATTTTAAGTTTCAAGTTGGTTCGTATTTTTATTTGAGCCATCAAAAGTAAACGATCTCAGTGTATGTGTAAACATGGAAAAAATTGGTCACTGTTATATAATTCATCATTTCCATTTGGAAACGTCTCAGTACAACCAATTTTAAAACCGGGCTAGATTCTACTCTGGGAAAGTCTGTTCCTTCATTTTCAACTAAAAAATATTGTGTAGCAGAGTTTAAACGAGGCCGTACGAGCGGCCAAGACGGACACTACAGTGGTTGATCAATTGAGGTGTCCACGTCAGACACGGTTAAGAAAATCTACAAAATGATATCGAATAATCGTCGGCTGGAGGTGCGTGAAATGATATGCATTTAGAAGATTGCTATACGACGTATATTAACCAAAGATTTGAAGATGAAAGAAGTGAAAGAAAGGGAAAGTTGTGCGCAAGATGTTTCGATGCGATGTTTCACTGCAATAAAGCCGAATTTTTGATTCGATTTATAATCATGGCTGGGAGGTGGCCCCATGTCCCATATCTGAGACAAAGAAATAGACAAATCAGTCGACTGAAATGGCAGAATTGTGTTTAAAGAAGGCGAAGACGGTTCCATCTGCAGGCAATGTCAAGACGTCTGTTTTTTGGAATGCGCATAGGATTATTTTTACTGATTGTCTTCAGAAGGGAAAAATCATCAACCATCAATGGGGAATATTATGCTAATTTATTACAGCGTTTGGTTGATGAAATTATAGAAAAAATGCTGCATTTGACGAAGAACAAAATGTTGTTTCATCAAGACAATGCTCCAGCTCACACTCCATCTATTGCGATGTCCAAAATTAATGAATTAAAGTTCGAGTTGCTTCATCGCGCACCTTGTTCACCAGATTTAGCTCCCTCAATCTGTTTTCTACTTCCAATCTTGAAAAAATGGCTCAAACGTAAAAGATTTGCTAACAATGAAGAGATGGAGCCTGCGGAGTTTAACAGTTCTTATTATAAACAGGGTATGGAAGCAGTTGAACATCATTGAAAAAACGTATCGAGCTAAAAAGAAATTATGTTGAAAAATTTCCCAACTCCTTTGTCTTCTTTGTTAGGTCGGCTAATTTTAAGACCAACCTCTTATGATGGAAGACTTGCCTGGCTCTGATTAGCAATCAACATCTTCATCTGAAGTCAATATCTATAAAGTGAAGAAAGTGATTGCTGAAAAACATTTGAAGGAGATGGATGCAAAACTTTCTATATCTCACAAATTAATTTGTACCATTTTACATGATTGTTTGGATATGAAATCTGTTGCAGCTTGAATTTTCTTCTTCTGAAAAACCAGAATTCTCTTTAAAAACTCAATCGTCTTAAGGCAACCGACGCCATGCATCGTTTACACCACTACAACTGGTAAAGAGACAAATTTTTACGAGTTTGACATGTTAAGCAGTAAAAAAAAACTTAGAAATGGGGCCTGAAACCGAAAAAAATACTTCATGGTCGATCAAAAGTACAGCTAATGTTTGGGCTGTTTTTTGTTTTTTTTTTTTTTTTTGTTAATTGTTTTTGTATTCCCAAGTCGTCCCTCAATGTTATCTTTTAATTGAATTTTTTCGTATTGTATTTTGTGCTCTCTGGCATGTTGAATTTCTAATGTAATATCAGTTGAGCCTTTTTCTTAATTGTTAACGTCAAAACGGATATTTTATTATTGTAAATTTAATTGCCATTTTTGTAAAATAAAAACGGCACTTGCCAAGTAATATCAAAACCAACCAGACTTATAATTTTATAGAATTTAATTCGCCATTTAAATAGTCTTCTTTCATCCTTACATTTAATATATCACATCTATCTATCAATAGATTTACAGCTAATAAAAATTAAAATTAAAATTCCTGCTAGAAGATCAGATAGTAAATAAAGGATGCTATTTGTTTATTTTGTAGCGTTTAAGAGAGCAAATTAGCCAAAAAAGGTCAGACTTTTGAAAAGAAAATTCATGGATTTTACACCATCGTAATGCATTTCTTCATAAGACTATCATTGTGAATGAATTTCTGACCAAAAACTCAAGAAACAAACAAACAACCATTGTATTCATTTCATATGACTACGGTTCACTTTTTTCTCTTTTAAAAGTCAAATTACCACTTGGAGATATTCGTTTTCAATTGATAGAAGAGACAGAAAAGAGAATTCGAGACTTCGTTGGCATGATCCTATTAATTCCGAATGGACTTGCGATACAATAAAATTTGAATGATTAGTAAATATTTTATGTTTTCGTTTGTTGATCAGATTTCGGCACTTTTTTGACAGAGTGTATTTAAAGTGGCCTCAGATGAGTATTTGCAGTTACTTTAAACAAAATAACAAAATTATTTTATAATACAGGGTGGCGCAATAGAACGTGCATATTGCATCATCTTTTTTTGCGGGATAGAAAAGACGCGGGCGGGGAGGCGCCTACATCGTTGGATTGGTGGGCTCATGGAGTTTTAGTCGCTATGAATCACTTCGACGGAAAGCGTCCCGCATTTTGCGTGCGCGCATTTTACGAGAACTCTCGTTCATATATTGCTACTAGCCGACTATATTGTGCTGAATATGGACTACGGCGAATTAGTGAAGCTCCGAGTGCTAATTTAATTAAAATATGTGTAAAGCGTTATGAAGAGACCGGTTCAACATTTAAACCACAAGCAAATAGTCGCCCAAGAACATCTAGGACCGAAGACAATGTTGAGAGAGTTATGGAGTCAGTACGAGGAAATCCACAAATGTCGACTCGCAAGAGATCGTCTGTCTTACAATTATCGCGACGAAGTTTGCAACGAATTTTGGCATTGGATCTTAAACTGCATCTATATAAGCTGTAATTAACACAAGAATTGAAAGAGTCTGACTTCATAGCAAGGCTCGCATTTGCTAATGAAATGCTTAATCGATGTTCCAATTTTGACAATATCCTTTTCTCTGACGAGGCTCATTTCCTTATGAATGGGTTCGTAAACCATCAAAATTGTCGTACAGTAAAAATCCCAAAATCAGACACCAGAAACCATTGCTTAGTCCTAAAGTGACAGTATGGGCAGCAATCTCTGGCAGAGGAATAATTGGTCCTTTTTTCTTCGAAATTGCGCGGGGCCAAAACGTCACGGTTAATACGGAACGCTATGTTGAGATGTTGGACGGATTTTTGGCTCCAGAAACTGAAAGTTCAAGAATAATGAATTCCAGAACTTGGTTCCAACAAGACGGAGCTACCTGTCACATATCAAATGACTCCATGGCGGTGGTGAAGCAGATGTTCCCTGGCAGACTGATTTCGAAAAGAGGTGATATCCCTTGGCCCCCATGTAGTCCAGACTTGACGCCTGTTGACTTTTTTTGTGGGGATACTTCAAACACAAAGTCTACAGTAATAATCTAAGAAACATCGTTCAGCTCGAGAAGAATATCCGTGGTAAAATGGCAGCCATTACACCAGTATTACTGAAGAAAGTTTTCAATAATTTTCATTTGCGGTTAGAGGAGTGCCGTCGTAGAGAGGGTCACCATTCAGATGATGTTATTTTTAAAAAATAAACTCCATTTCGTACTCTATAATGCCTTAGATTTATTTTAACCATACCTTTTGTATTTATTTTTTAATCTATTTGTTAAATATGCACGTTCTATTGCGCCACGCGTTATATAAAAAGATACGTGCTATTTGTGTTGGCACAAGTAAATGAAGTGAACAAAAGTGAACTAAAACCGAATAGAAACTTTCGGGTACAAAGCAATTTTAGCCGGCTGAGCTTCTGCTGCCTACAAAACTTTGCACGTGTTCAATGACAAATTTATAACGATTTAATGTTGCAGCCAATTTATTAAAGATAATTTAAATTACCGCGACCCCAGCATAAAGTTCACCCACTTCCATGACGTAGCAGTAGTCTATAACTAACTACACAGCATCAATACTGCTGTCATCCCATTTGTTTGGAAAACGTTCTTTTCTGGCTCTTTTCTTCCCCTGCCTCTCTTGCTATTAAATTGTTCACCAAATTGACAGCAACTAATAGAATATGTTATGCATATAAATTTCAATATTCAGACATTCTGCTATCGAATACAATTTTTCTTTTCCGGGAAGTATTAACTTACTTAGAAATTTATGCAAATAAGTTTGGAAACTTTTTGTGTTGTTCTCTTGTCTGGGGAGGAAATAATTGCAAAAAAAATATTCACGTAAATATATGAAAAAGAAACCAAGAATGCGAAGAAGCTCCACCACATCTTTGCTAGCAAAATTTCCCTTGAGAAACATCAATTTATATCAATATAATTAAAATTCGGCTGATAAGAAAAAAGCAAGTTGATATGAATTTTGTGGTAGGAATGGCGGGGAGTTATCGGTGGTTTCTTTGGAGTGGTACACTGACAATGGCACGTAAATGCACGTAATTTATTTTCGAAGCCCAACTGAAGGCCGTAATTAGCCAGAAATTAAAAGAAAAACTAGGATACAATTAAAAACTTGCCAGACAATATAAAGCCAACATATAGCCTACGGTGAGTGAGCATAACATGAAGCAGACAGTTAAGCCCATACGCTTGCAATACAGACATTGGAAGCAACTGGCACAAACCACAAAATTACTTGTCACTTAGCAAAGTTTGTTCGTCCTTGAACGTAAGTATAAATTTCGTCGGCATTTATAGAATTAGGATAAGAGGAGGTAGAGGCAGTAAACGACATCAATTGAATATGAAACTTTACGTACAGCATCTGAAAATAGAGAAGTCTGTACCAGCAAAGTGGAGTATTTTCCCAATAAAAATCCTACTTATGTTATAGCAGTAATATAAGCTAAATTGGCGATACTGATTAACAAATAGGATTACTATTCTTGAAGATTCCTCAGTAAGAAGTATTTTTTTGCATCAGAATGTTCCAAACTAATTGCTAACCAAAACAGCGTCTTAGATAGCATAAAAAGGTTTTTTTAAATTGTATTGTTTTAGAACGATTTGTTTTACATAAACAATAGCATTTTATTAGAAGAATGTTTCGACTTATTTTAAGGCTTCTAGCAAGTACAAAAGCTAACATTTGTTATATCACTGCCAGTTTTTTATCTTATTATATTTCATAGTCCAAGCATTTGCCATAACTGTTCTGAAGTCGAATATAATTGTAAAACCCGTAAATATATTTACTTTAGTGCATCATACAAGTTCAAAAGGTTAATTCAACGAAAACTTACCCTGCAAGAAGGAAGTAATGTGCTGCCCAACTGCTCACAGTGCTTCCAAATTCTCAAAACTCTAACAGCGACTTAACTATTTTTAAATAAAATATTACTGAACTACACTGATTTCAACACACATAAGAGGGCAACGCCAAAACTAGCCGACCTAACAAAGAAGACGTTTGAAATATCTTAAATGGTTTGGTGTTAAATTGTAAATTCACGACCCGATATAAAAGCACGACTCCTAAGTGTGGTTATTTTTGGAATAGGAAAGTCAAACAACTTTATAAAATATCAACTTCATAAAATAACAACATACGAGGGTGAACCCAAAACCTAACCTAACAAAGAAGACACCAACAAGTTGAGAAAAATTTTCTTTGTTTTTCAACATAATCTCCTTTCAGCTCGAAAGAGCTGTTTATAGTAAGAATTGTCAAATTCCTTAAAATATACATCAACAGCAGACTCCACCTCTTCATTGATGGCAAATCGTTTACCACTGAACCATTTTTTCAAATTTTTAGATAATAATCCAATGGAGCTAAATCAGACGAATAAAGTGTATGATAAAACAATTCGAACTTTAATTTATTAATTTTGGCCATCGCAATAGTAGATCTGTGAACTGAAGCGTTGTCTTGATGAAACAAGACTTTCCTTTTCGCCAAAGCCGACCTTTTTTCCATAATTTCATTACCTAAAAACTGCATTAAATTAGCGCAAAATTCGACGTTGACGGGTTTTCCTTTCTGAAGATTATCAATAAAAATAATCCCATGCGCATTCCAAAAAACAGACCCCAACACCCTGCCTGTAGATGGAACCTTCTTTGGACACGATCCTCCCATTCCAGTCCACTATTCTGACTGTTTCTTTGTCTCAGGTGTGAAGTGATGGACCCATGTCTCATCCATGGTTATAAATCGTCTCAAAAATTCGGCTTTATTGCGGTGAAATATCGACAAACACTGTACTGAATCATCTTCAAGATGCTGTTTTTGCTCTATTGACAGCGAACGCGGCACCCATCTTGCGCACAGCTTTCTCATCTTCAAATCTTCGGTCAATATACGATGCATAGCACTTTTTGAAATGCTTATCATTTCAGCTAGCTCACGCAGTTTCAGCCTACGATTATCCAATACCGTTTTGTGGATTTTCTTAATCGTGGTCAACCACTACGGTGTTCGTTTCGGCAGATCGTACGGCCTTGTTTAAACTCTGTTGCCTAACATTTTACAGTCGCAAACGAAGGAGCAGACTCCGCCTAGAGTAGAATCTTTAATATTAGTTGGACTGAGACCTTTCAAATGGAAATATTGAATTACATAATGGTGGCTAATTTTTTCCATGTTTACAAATTCATTTATTTTTGATGGCTCAAATAAAAATGCTAAACAACGTGGCGCGTTGAAACTTAAAGCAAATGTTTTACAAAGTTGCCACTTTTCAACAGAATATTTTTTTTTCAAACCGCTGGAGACCTTTCAAATGGAAATGTTGAATTACATAATGGTGGCTAATTTTTTCAATGTTTATAAATTCATTTACTTTTGATGGCTCGAATAAAAATACTACAAAACGTGGCGCGTTGAAACTTAAAACAAATGATTTACAAAAATGCCACTTTTCAATAGAATAACTTTTTTCAAGCCACTGGCTAATTTTGAGAGCGCCTTCGTGTGTTAAAAACATTCACGGAAATTTCCGTTTCTCTAGCAAATCAAGCCTTAACCTGACATGAGTACTTACTAAAATCTACTCAACGTTTATATAAATCACCAAATATAGCTTGACTGGGAGTAAAGAACAGTGGTCTACGTTGTCCATATGAAGCATATCTTTATTATTTTAGTTCAAAAAAATGATACTAAATCAAGTAATGAGTCAAATGAAGTCATTTTTGCCACTATTGGGATTCACATTCTCAAGGATTACGCCCACACGCCAACACATATCAATGCCGTTACAATTGGCTTTAAACTCAATAGCATACTTGACTTATTATCTCATACCAAAGATTTACCATGACACGTAAATTGTGTCCCAAACGTTATAACGTTCTACGAAAAATCTATTATTTTTCCGACGTATAAAGAATTTTAAAATTCATTTAACAGTAACTGGCATGAGAGCTACAGTTTCTTCAATAAACTGACTTTATCCTTAGAATTCTTTGAAAATCCTATTAAAGCAAAATACCATATTTATTCTATATCGATTGCCTTCAGCATCAGCATCATCATCATCGTCGTCGTCATGGTCATAGACTAAACAGAATTCGCTCGTCATAATCACCATGGGCGATTCTCTATATTCGAATTAAATCTGGCAGCGTGAAATGCAATTCGATTCACAAACAATAACTGATGTTTCATACTCGGAGCTATCCTACTGTCGTGTTGACAGGATTTGAAATAAGTACTTCAATTGTTTAATCGCTTAATTGTGAACTCACACACAGGGTTTATAATTTACCAGGGGCAATAAATAAGAGGGCAAATTAAATCTCATCTGGTATTTAATGAAGTTTTAATGGGGATTTTATTACGTTACACCAAACCATAAAAAGTATTAGAATGAAGTTAACAAAAATTAAACGGAACAGAAAAGTTTATCTACGAAAATGCTGCAAAATACGCATAGCTGTAGCCATTTTAGCGCAATGGCTGTTAAAATGCTCTATAATAGTTTAACAACTATCACGACGAAATAATTAAAACGAATAGTATACACAGAAGAAAAACTTTTAATCAGACTGCTTAAACTGTGGTGGCATTTTTGACATTTGAACGTGGAAAGACTTCGACGGTATTAGATAAATATCTAAAAAAAAGAGTAAATAAACACTCCTTGGAATTCAGAAGCGGGTTAAATCCGCTAAATTTGCCTATAATTTAATTTCGATGAATCGATCAATAGGGAGGTACTCGAATTGTTGTAATAATGCAGTTCATTTTCATTTCGGAACTAAGTTCAGAATTTATCTGAATTCAGGGCGACCCTTTCAAAAATTTAGAGCTAAGTGGGTTAAATGGGTCATTTCTATGACAAGCGGCAGAAGTAACGCGGTCACTTAATCGACATTATAAAACAACACAATCAACAAAAAATTTAGACCGCTGAAATCTACAAATTACCTGTTATTGAGAAAATTTCGATTTCGGAAAATCAAAAGCTATCAAAAGAATTTTAACGATGCTACCCATTTTCATTGTCAGAGCCAACTTTAACGGGTTATGCATTTAGGCATTTCAAAACCGACGATCTGGTAAGGCTAACAGCTGTTAAATATTAAATATTATTAATTTAGTGAAATGTTTGCTTAACAGCCGAAGAACATGTAAAAATAGATAAATCTTACTAGAACAGTGGTGGTTCAAACTTGGGAATTTTTAGTGCATTACAGGGTGATTATGGTCGTCATAATCGATCTACTGTGCAAGGAATTGGCAAGATTATAAAGACATTTTAAGAGACTGGAAGCGTTATAGATGTGATCAGGTCTGTGCATCATCGCAATGTACGCACTGCCGAAAATATCGCTTCTTTTAATGAAAGTGTGGCGGATAATTCGAATTTCAATTCAGAGCGCTATGGCCGTATAATAACCGACTTTTTTTGGCCTGCAATTGAAGATTATGTGCTGGACGATATGAGGTTACAACAAAACGGTGCCATGACTCACACAACACGACCAATTTTGGATTTATTGCATGAGATGTTTCCAGATAGCATAATTTCAGGTTTTGATGACTTTAATTGGCCACCAACATTATGCAATCTGACGCCGTTAGACTTTTTTGTGCGGCTACGTCAAAGACCATGTTTACGCGGATAGTCGCCAAATGTTGGAATACTTGAAAACCAGCATTCGTCAAGTTATCGCCGAAATACCACCCGAAATGCACCAAAAAGTGGTTGAAAACTACCTCAAAAGAATCCACCGCTGTAATCTATCCAGAGGCTGTTATTCAAATCATTTCTTTATGTGTGTTTTATTTAACTTTATTTTAAAACTAAAAAATGGATAACCCGTTATAATAAATCCATAACGTGCACCAAAGGTGGCTCCATTTAGGGTAACTGGATAGAAGATATGTATCCAGTTACCCTAACTTGTACCGATGATTATCACATCCACCTAATTCGATATTTGGTATTTAAAAATCATCGATTAACAGCTGGGACCTTGCCAATGATGTTGACATTTGAAAAGGATCTATCAACTTCGTTTTAAAAGATATTTTTAAACAAGACTTTTCGTTAAAATTTGTGGAGAGATGGTTCCTTACGTTATAAAAATTATAGGGTGATTTTTTAATCGTAGTTTTTTTTTAAATAGAATAAAACACTCAAATTTGCTTCATATATTAAAATTTTTTATTGGAATCGATAAATTGGTATTTGGCATTTAATTTTTAAACGTAATTTCATGTAAATGTTGTCCACGGCTCCGTCTCAAACTTTCCATTCGGAATGTCCAATTTTTCGTCACTTTTTCGAGCATTTCGGCCTGTATTCCGCGAATAATGCGTGTTATATTATCACGTAAAGCTTCAATAGTGTTCAGCTTGTGCACAAAGAATAACGACTTGACATAACCCCGAAAGAAATAATCAAGAGACGTTAAATCACAACATCTTGGAGGCCAACTCACAGGGCCATATCGAGAGATAAGTTGCTCACCAAATTCATCTTTCAACATATAAATTGATTCACGAGCAGTGTGGCGTGTTGTACCGTCCTGATGAAATCACATGTCAACCAAGTTCAATTCAGCCAACTGGGACAAAAAAAACATCGCGTATCATGGCTGAATATCAATCGCCGTTGACAAAGACGTTTCCTCCGCGGTCGTCTTTGAAGAAAAATGGACCGATGATGCCACCAGCCCATAAACTACACAAAACTCTTTCCGTTCAAACCATTTTCCTTGTGGTTGAATAACACATGCCCAATCGCCCAATCGTCATTAACACTGGTCGCTACGGCTGCAATATTTTCTTCGGTGCGCACTCCACGCATGCAAGTCGATGGTTTTATGTCCAACAAAGTAAATGGAGATAACAGTACGACAGTATTGGAGATAACAATAACAGTACTATTGATTCAGCAGGTCGATTATGACGACCATAAAACGGTCGTATCAAGCGATGCACATTTGTCCAGACCACTAATTTTGATAATAAATTTCAACGATTTGCAATCGTTGCTCGTTTGTTAGTCCTTCCATGATGAATGCCAGAGTATACTGTACACTTTTCACTTTGAGAGGACGATTGGACGCCATTAGCAACCAGTGCTGCCAACCTGAAAAACTTAAATCTTAAAAAATCACCCTATACATATAACATATTATTATGGGAGATGAAACGTAGATCTAAGCCTATGATCCGGAAACAACTGTCCAATCGAGTGAATATCACAACAAAGACAAAGGAAACTGAAAAGATTGCAACAAAATCGTTTAATAATTTAGGTTATGGTAACAGTTTTCTTCGATTGTCGTGAAATCGTGCATTAGGAGCCGGACCAAACTGCTAACAAGGTAATTATTTGAGTATTATGCATTTTTCGGGTAAAGCTGTTCTTAAAAGAAAGCTGGATTTATGGGCAGACAACCCACGATGCGTCACCTTACACTGACACATTATGTCGTTGTGAGTTTTTCGCCAAAAAGCCGATTAATATCGCTGTACATATACAATCACTGTAATCGTCAGATTTAGCACTCTGTTACTTCTGCCTGTTTTCTAAACTCAAAATACTGCTCCGAATTGATTGAAGATATTCAACAAGAATTATGGCGCGCTTTGAAAGCCATATCACGAAGTGGATATTTAATATGCTTTAAGAATTGGAAGAAACTTTGGTAAAAGAGGATTTTGTCCGGAAGGAATACTTTGAAGGAGACCTTTTTTGGACACAGCAGCAATCTTTGCAGTGAAAGCCTAAATGATGAATGTAACTTGCTATACTCCACATTGGATACTTTCCTCAATCCTGGAAACTGCCTGAGATAATAATGATACCAAAATCTGGAAAGAAACTGTCACAAATTACATCCTATCGACCCATAAGTTTACTCTCTACTTTATCTAAACTGTTTAAAAAGGTCTTTTTCAAATGTTGTGCCCCCATATTGAAGCAAACCATGTAATAGCCTTGAACCAGTTTTGGTTTCGAAAGGGTCATGGTCACGATAGAACAAGTCCACTGTATTGTAACCCAGATCAGATATCGGAAATATTGCTCAACTCTCCTTAGCCTTTGATAAAGTATGGCATGAAGGTCTCATTCACAGAATAGTTTCTTTTTTAGCGACAAACACCCCCAAACTGCTGGAGAGCTATCTCAAGGACCGACCTTTTGTAATAGAATGTAAGAACTCTGTTTCAACTCAAAGAAATATTTCAGCAGAAGTTCCCTAGAGTAGTATACTGTGCCCTATACTATATATCATCTACACCTCTGACATGCCTGTTCATTCCCTAATTCAAACTTCAACTTTCGCTGATGGCACTACATTCATGAGCATTAGCACTTGCCCATTGATGGCTTCTAGACAACTGCAGTTTCATATACATACACCAAAATCTTGGCTCGAATAGTGGAAGATAAAAGTAAATGCCTCTAAGAGTGTACAGGTTACATTCTCTCTCAGACAGAACAATTGCCCAGTTCTCCCTATTCACGGTAATACCATACCCGTTCATTACCATGTTAAGTATTTGGGTATTCACCTTGATCGACGTCTCAGCTGAAAAGATCACATTGACTCAAAAATCACTCAATTGAAATTAAAAATTGCTCAACTCCACTGGCTTGTTGGCTTCCAGTTCACTCTCAGCTTGGAAAATAAAATCACCATCTACAAAAGCATATTGAGGCCAATATGGACGTATGGCATCCCGTTCTGGGGGAACGGCATCGGCTTCTAATACAAATAAGTTACAGAGAAGACGATCAAGAATACTGCGATAAATTTGTGGAGCTTTATGGTATATTAGGGATGATAACATACATAGGATTTAAACATTCCTTATAAACGGTGTTTCAACAAGAACGCAAGATTTAAATTTTAAATAAAACACAGATATTTAAAAAACATCGTGAAACTTTATTTTATCGTAAAGTAGACAGAATGAGGTTATGTATGGAACAACACATCGGGCAGATGGCCGCCGCGGCTTTGCTGGCACACACGCGATCTTTTAATGAAATGTTCCATGACCGTTTTGCATAAATGCTGTGGTATTTCATTAATGCAGCGTCCAATTTCCTCTTTTAAGACTTGAGTCATCGTCTACTTATTCGCGTAAACCATTGGCTTCAAAAAACCGCAAAGAAAAAAGTCTAATGGTGTGAAATCGCACGATGTAGGCGGCCAATTCTGGTCTCCAAAATGCAAAATAACACGACCGGGAAATGACTGCTGCAGCAATTGAATTGTTTCTCTGTATGGCATGTAGCACCATCTTGTCGAAACCACATGCCCTCTACAATCACTTCTTCAATTCTAGGCACGAACAAACTGGTTATCATTTCACGATACCGAACACCATTGACTGTTTGCGCCTCATTTTCATAAAAAGGGTCCAGTGATTCCTCCAGCCCAAAATCCACACCACACAGTGGCACGTTGAGGATGCATTTGCTTCTCGTAAATCACTCGAGCATTTTCCTCACCCCAAATGCGACAATTCTGCCTATTGACGAAGCCATCAAGATGGAAATGGGCCTCGTCACTAAAGATGGTTTTATCGGCAAAATCTGTATTTTCATGTTGTCTCTCCAATACCCAATTAACGAACTCCCTTCGCTGCCATGGTCAGTTGGCTTCAGTTCCTGAGTCAATCGAACTTTGTATGCATGAAGATGTAAATCATTCATCAAAATTCGCTGCATAGTGAATTTGGAGACACCAATTTGCTGAGCTCGGTGTCGAATTGAGGTGGATGGAGTTTGAGCGACATCATCACGTACAACTACGACATTTTTGGTCGAACGACTTGGTCGAAGACGCGTTGTTGTCTTTACATCACGGATAGACCCAGTTTTGGCAATTTTATCCATTAATCTCTTTACAGTTGACTCTTTTGGAGCATTATTGTGACCCCAAATTGATCGCAATTTGCGAACTGTAGCCGCAAAACTTTCACCATTTTGGTAAAACAATTTCACAATGAGAATGTGTTGTTCATTCGTGTAGCGCTCCATTTTTACTAACCTCGTACCTCCTGCTAGCAAACAATAACAATGGCGCCAAATTTTAATCTTGCGGTGCCCCCTTTATTTCTGGGAAAATAAGAAAATCAACCAGGTCATATATATCCAAGTTGTCGTCCCACTCACACTCACTCGCTCAAAATCTTCAGCATTTCCCGGTCATATCCGACTAAGAAGAAATGACACGCTAGATTTGTTTGGATGATAGAAAATGCGGCTCACCAAAAATAAGATCCAGCAATGGCAGGATACTTCAGTTTAAGATAGGATTACGATTTGAATACTTATTGTGAATTTCAAAAGAAATATTTAATGAAGGAAAATGAATAGAAAAAACAACTTTTTCCCGGTAATTTTACGATTTGTAAATATTTTTTTATGATATTTTTTAGTATCTACACGGCTTACAAATAATTATGATTGTATTCCTATTTATTGTTTCTGTGCGATAGAATCTCAAAAATTTATGTTCAAGAAACCAAAAAAAAAGTCAATGTGAAATTCTGAATTTTCAATTTTTATTTTAAAATACGATGTCTGAAAATATTATAGCTGACTTTCATTTTGTTTGTTTGCGCTGTTGAGCACTTCATAAAAGAGAAAAAAAAAAACAAAATAATAAAAATAAAGCAATAAAAGCTTACAAACAAGATTTACCTATTTTATTAATTTTTTTCTTAAAAAGTATTAATTTACTTCATACCACACTATACCGTTTTGCACTAACCAAAAAAAACTCTAAAGAATAAAAGTAATTTTTTTTTTTATTTTTGAATAAGAATTATATTGCTTGGATTCATAGAAAACGAGCGCATCAAATCACTGTTTTGTGCGATTGCCACGGTTATAGAAATTTGTTCCACATACGAGTATTCCAGTTTCACCACTTTACTGTACTTGGTAATTATTTTGCACATCAATTAAGTTTATAGCTCTTATTTTTTTCGGCAGTGTCAATCACCTAATTATTGATATTCTCACCTTATAATACCCGTTCTTAATTTGGATCACATTGTATGAGTAGGTCGATGTTAGCAAAGATTAAAAAACAATTAAGAGTATTCTAATACGAAATAGCGACTTTTGGTGAGATCACAGACTTCTGCTCGTAATTGAACCTGATTTGATTTCTTGAAGTAAACTTAACGTCTCACTGAGTTTCAATTAAAATAAAAATAACTAAAAAAAATTGTTTGTCTTCAAAATGTATGAATTGTGGAAGCATGTAATATGCTTTTGAAAACATATGGATGCAAATGTATATATTTATTTATTTTTATTTATTTGGTTTGCAATTTAAAGCCTTCGGTTATGTTAAGTACATTCTAATTACAATATACAAAAATTCACATATTAGATTTAATCTACTCGATGCTATAAATTAAAAAAAGGCGTAATAAATATCAAATATTAAATTTATAAACATATGATATGATTTTAAATATGATATGATTATTAGAGGCAAAAAATACGAAAAAACAATAATTTGGAAGTTAATCGATATACGAGTATAGTGTAGAAATATAAGATAATCGGTATGTAATACCGGTTCCTCACAATTCAATCGAAAACAAAATTTTACTGAAAATGTTGCAGAACGTGCGTTTTGTATAGATCATAAGATATATAACATATATAAGATTTGAAACATTTTAAATGGTTTGGTAGTAAATTCGTGCTACTCTTACAACAAAAGCGCGACCTATAAGTGTGGTTATTTTGGGAATAAGAAAGTCAAACAACTTTATAAAATATCAACTTTATAAAATAACAACATACGAGGGCGATCCTAAAACCTAACTTAACAAAGAAGACACCAAAAAGGTGAAAAAAATTTTCTTTGTTTTTCAACATAATCTCATTTCAGCTCGAAAGAGCTGTTTATAGTAAGAACTGAGAAGTTCCTTAAAATATACATCAACAGCAGACTCCACCTCTTCATTGATGGCAAATCGTTTACCACTGAACCATTTTTTCAAATTTTTAAAAAAATAATCCGATGGAACTAAATCGGACGAATAAGCTGTATGATAAAGCAATTCGAACTTTAATTTATTAATTTTGGCCATCGCAATAGTAGACGTGTGAACTGAAGCATTGTCTTGATGAAACAACACTTTCCTTTTCGCCAAAGCCGACCTTTTTTCCATAATTTCATTACCTAAAAACTGCAACAAATTAGCACAAAATTCGACGTTAACGGGTTTTCCTTTCTGAAGATTATCAATAAAAATAATCCCATGCGCATTCCAAAAAACAGACGCCGTGACATTGCCAATTGATGGAACTGTCTTCGCCTTCTTTGGACACGATTCTCCCATTCCAGTACACTTTTTTGACTGTTTCTTTGTTTTAGGTGTGAAGTGATCGACCCACGTCTCATCCATGGTTATAAATCGTCGCAAAAATTCGGCTTTATTGCGGTGAAATATCGACAAACACTGTACTGAATCATCTTCACGACGCTGTTTTTGCTCTATTTAAAGCGAGCGCGGCACCCATCTTGCGCACAGCTTTCTCATCTTCAAATCTTCGGTCAATATACGATGCATAGCACTTTTTGAAATGCTTATAATTTCAACTGCGTGAGCTAGCAGTTTCAGCCGACGATCATCCAATACCATTTTATTAATTTTCTTAACCGTGTTTGGCGTAGGCACTTTAATTAATTGACCACCACAGTGTTCGTCTTGGCAGCTCGTACGGCCTTGTTTAAACTCTGTTGCCTAATATTTTACAGTCATAAACGAAGGACCAAACTCCGCCTAGAGTAGAATCTAGCTCGTCTTTAATATTAGTTGGACTGAGGCCTTTCAACTGGAAATATTAAATTACATAATGGTGGCTAATTTTTCCCATGTTTACAAATTCATTTACTTTTGATGGCTCGAATAGAAATACTAAACAACGTGGCGCTATGAAACTTAAAACAAATGTTTTATAAGGTTACCACTTTTCAATAGAATAATTTTTTTTTCAAACCACTGGAGACCTTTCAAATGGAAATGTTGAATTACATAACGGTGACTAATTTTTTCCATGTTTACAACTTTTGATGGTTCAAATAAAAATGCTACAAAACGTGGCGCGCTCAAACTTAAAACAAATGATTTATAAAGTTGCCACTTTTCAATAGAATAACTTTTTCAAGCCACTGGCATCATTTATCGTCATGTCGGCTAATTTTTAGAGCGCCTTCGTATGTTGAAAACTTTCACGGAAATTTCCGTTTCTCTAGCAAATCAAGCCTTAACCTGATATGAGTACTTACTAACATCTACTCAACGTTTATATAAATCACCAAATATAACTTGACTGGGAGTAAAGAACAGTGGTCTACGTTGTCCATATGAAGCATATCTTTATTATTTTAGTTCAAAAAAATTATACTAAATCAAGTAATGAGTCCAATGAAGTCATTTTTGCCACTATTGGGATTCACATTCTCAAGGATTACGCCCACACGCCAACACATATCGATGTCAGTACAATTGGCTTTAAACTCAATAGCATACTTGACTTATTATCTCATATCAAAGGTTTCCTATGACACGTAAATTGTGTCCCAAACGTTATAACGTTCTACGAAAAATCTATTATTTTTCCGACGTATAAAGAATTTTAAAATTCATTTAACAGTAACTGGCATGAGAGCTACTGTTTCCTCAATAAACTGACCTTGTCCTTAGAATTCTTTGAAAATCCTATTAAAGCAAAATAGCATTTTTCATTCTAATATATCGATTGGCTTTAGCATCAGCATCATCATCATCGTCGTCATGGTCATAGACTAAACAGAATTCTCTCGTCATAATCGCCATTCTCTATATTCGAATTAAATCTGGCAGCGTGAAATGCAATTCAATTCACAAACAATAACTGATGTTTTATACTCGGAGCAATCCTACTGTCGTGTTGGCAGGATTTGAAATAAGTACTTCAATTGTTTCATCGCAAGTGGATGAATCCGGAAAATATATGAACCTATCATCGTTAACGAAGAGTATCGGCGTCGTATGAACAATGTATGAGCTATACCCCCACATCGACGTGATCAAACGCATTAATATACAGTGTTTGCGTTTTCGACAACGAACTCCATGGACGGCGCAGAAAAGGATAATCAAACCTGCGTTGGAAAGACTAGGCTTTTTGAGTACTATACAAATTTGGTGAGACGAATTGGAGGAGAAGCGCAAAAGATCGAAGCGTTTGTCGCCGGCTACTAATTGAAGACAAAAAAAACCCAAAAATACAGCAGTGTTTCCTGGTTCCCTGATGAGCATTGCAGATGATATAGAAAAGAGCTCCGTTAGTGGAAAGCCAACTCTTTCGAAGCTTTATCAAAACTGAATACAAAGAAATCGATAAAAATTCCAATATAGTGAATCTCCTGAAATTCTTTAATAGGTTACTAACCCAACCACATTATAAACGACTTGTTAATATTGCAAACCAATTTATACTAAAAGCATACCATAATTCAAAATAAACAGCATTTACCAAAACCACAACAATTAACCCACAATAATTCAATCTATTTTATTCCATTGAAACAAATTGTTCAATTAACAACTTTAACTTAACCAAAATTAGTGAATTTCTTCAGAATATGGCTCATACCAGCAGGATTGTCAGCTGGCACCATATGACCGGCTCGATTAATCCAGAACATGCTAAAGTTACCAGCCGTCTTTTCATAACCTTCCAAAATGCGGTCCACACTTATGCCCACACGGGGAGCTTTAATATAGTCATCACGATAGCTCCATTGCATTTTTTTAATCCAATTAACGGTACCTGGAGTAGCGCAGATCAAATCCAATTGACCCGAAAAGACACCAACCTTTAGGTCGGTGTTATCCAAAAGTTCACTTACTGGAAAATAAAAGAAATTTAAAATCGATCACTCACTTTAAAGAATTTTACCATCAAAAGTCATACTCACCAATGTGAATTACTGGTTTCATGAAGTCACCCATTTGACGGCTAAAAGTGCTGCCACTTTGAGAACCCCATTTGACGTTTGAGGGTATTCCCAAGGCTTTACTCACAGGTCCACGCATAAGGTCTTCTAATATCTTTTCCCGATCTTCGTCAATATCGAAGTGCACCAGGGTACGATACATAATTTCTGTAATTAAAAATGAGATGAATTCACAAGCGGGGATATTTCGGGGTAAAAAGAGGAAAGGATGAATATTTAAGGGGATTAGTTTCAGTACTGATCCTACTGGTTAATTTGAGTTTAACTAAAATTTGAACATTGACAATCATGGAATAGGAAATGAGAAACAGAATATCTAATGGCGTTGGATTACAATTAACTTGTTCCAATATGACTCTCAGACTTTTTCGAGGAGGAGATAAATTATGACAAATTCGGCAGTTAACTGTAATTGCTTAGATTGGTATTAACGTCTAATGGAATTCCGTTCCTCACTCAAAATACGCCATATTCTGGCAACAAAGTTCCGTTTGCGTAAATTTCGGGTAAAATCCTATTTTTGGACACAAAAGAGCATCAGTACTAATTAATTTGAGTTTAACTAAAATTAAACTTTGATAATCATGGAATAGGAAATAAGAAACAAAATGTCTAATGGCGTTGTAATCCAACTAACTTGTTTCAAGACGACTCTCAGACTTTATCGAGGAGGAGATAAATTATGACAAATTCGGCAGTTTACTGTAACTGCTTAGAATGGTATTAACGTCTAATGAAATTCCGTTCTTTAGTCAAAATATGCCATATTCTGTCAACAAAGTTCCGTTTGCGTAAATATCGGGTAAAATCCTATTTTTTGACACAAAAAACTTTGTCAAGCAATCCCTACTTGAAGCATCCGAAAACATGTATCAACATAACAATAAACGTACCCGTTAAAGATGGCATAAAGATACATTTATTCTGCAGTTACAGAGAAATATCGCCCTGAAAAGGCTACTCCTAAATATATTTCCGTACACGACTTATCATCAAATAAATGAACGTGTCATAAACGGGTTTCTCTCATACATAATATGTCAACTTATCTTATTTTCCTAGTAAAAATTGCAATCAGTGCTATACAAATTTGACTTGCTCAAAACTCTTTCTATGAAAAAGTTTTTTCCTACAAAATCAGCTCGATCCAATTGCGACACTTGCGAGTCATAGTTTCGCCAACGATGACGAACTGATCGCTAGATAACTGGGCGTGCCAAAAATACTCCCTTCTCACACATAAAATGTGGAATTTGTTTTCTCAGCGAAATTCGTATTCTTTTCAGTATCTGTTCAATATCATCATGTACAACTTATAAATAAAACAAGTAGTTAAAAAATACACAGAAAGCTGGACTTAGCCTTTGTATGGACAACTTATTCCCTGATGAGATATCGCCCACTTGTGATCACATGTGTTAGAAACGACCTCTTATCAAATTATCTCATTTTTTTCAGCAAAACTGAATATTTATTTCGCGATAACCGCTTCCACAACTAGTAGGTATACAATATACTCGTATACACAGTGCCATTTAAGAGTATTTTTAATGGACAAATTAATAGCACAAAATTCTGAAAATTACTATTTTTCTAGAAGTGAATTCAATCCTTGTGTTAGCAAGGATTTAGCCAATTTCGAACATAAACTGTCGATGAATATGCCAAGTTTTATCATGTTTGATGAAACCGTGCGGTGCGTGTCGTACGTTTCATAGACACGACTACCTTAGATCGATATTGGTTTGACCAGCGATCATGATTATAAATTCATAATAACCGATCAATGCGGAATGGTTAGTACACGCGACTATCGTTCATATTAGCGCGGGATCAATCCCACATACAGCCACCCACAAGGCTATCCATTTAGTGGTCTCAAAACTGACAGTCTTGCAAGGCTGTCAGCTGTCAAATATCTGTCGTCTGAAGTGTTATTTATTTAGTGAAAGCTTTGCCATATACGAATATGGGTCCTTTAACAACTGAAGAACGCGTACAAATAGCTAATACTTGCTACAAAAGTAGTGATTCAAACGTTGGCACTTCTCGTGCATTACGGGCTGATTATGGTCATCATAATCGACCTACTGTGCAAGGAATTGACAAGATTATAAAGAAATCTGAAGAGACTGGAAACGTAACAGATGTAATCAGGGCTGTGCATCATCCCAATATACGCACTAGCGGATAATCCGATAACCAATTGATAACCAATTTTTTTTTTTTACCTGCAATTAAAGATTATGAACAGAACGATATGTGGTTTCAACAAAACGGTGCCACGAGCCATACAACGCGGCCGATTTAGGTTTTTTTGCAAGAGACATTTCCAGAAAGCGTAATTTCACGTTTTGGTGACATCAATTGGCCACCAAGATCATGCGATTTGACGCCATTAGAACCTGTTTTGTAGGGCTAGGCTAAAGACCGTGTTTACGCGAACAATCACCAAATGTTTGGAAACCAACATTCGTCAAGTTATCGCCGAGATACCGCCCAAAATGTGCGGAAAAATGATCGGAAACTAACTCAAAAGGAGAGAAATTCCTTCCGCGAACCGTGCAAAATACCTTGGTGTGTTATTGAACAAAAAGCTGAATTTCAAACCCAATATTCTGGGCAGGCCGAAAAAGGTCATAGCGGCGCTATATGCGTGCAAGAGGACAATAGGGAAACAATGGGGATTAAGGCCTCGCATTGTTCACTGGTTGTATACTGCAGTAGTAAGACCGATAATGTTGTATTGAGTTATTGTCTGGTGGAAGGCTCTTAAGAAGTCCACATACTGTAGGATACTGGACAAGGTCCAAAGGATCGCTAGTCTGTGCATCACAGGTGCGCTCCACACCACCCCATCCGATGCACTAAATGTAATTTTGCATTTACTACTCCTGGACATAATTAGTACATAGCCGCATCTACGGCAGTAAGACTAAGTGAGCTGTCATAGTGGTCAAACAGTGGTTATTGTCACAGTATGATCCTTAACATGGTGCCTAACATAACAGGCACTATTGACTACACTCTGGCTGAACCACTGTTCGATAAGAAATACAATATACTTATACCAGATAGAGAGACATGGAAATGTAAAACTCCTGGTGTAAGACTGTATATCGACTTCTACACTGACGGCTCAAAATTAAATAACCCGGTAGGTTTCGGGGTCTACTCCCAACACCTAAGGCTAAGTATAGCAAAAAGACAACCTGATCACTGCAGTGTTTAGCAGATCGAAATTTGGCCATTAAGGAAGTGGCATAATGGCTGAGACATAGCATCCTCACTACGGTGGGCATTAGCATATTCTCTGACAGTCAAGCTGACATTAAATCCCTGAATTCTCCCTTCCTGAACTCAACATCAGCCCTGAAATGCCGCAAATCTCTTAATGAGATGTCTTAGCACTTCAACATTCACCTTATGTGGGTGCCGAGCCATAGGTATACACCAGGGAACTGCAGAGCGGAGGAGCTAAAAGGACTAGGGACAACCTTACGGACTCCAGCCGAGTTGGAGTGCGTGAGCATGCTCTAGTAACCTGCAAGCTCCTACTGCGAGATAGACCATATTTAGCAGCAAATGGTAGGTGGGCGTCTGTCCGGGGCTGTAATCAACCCGAACCCCCGTATGTGGGGGTCTGAAACGTTCACATACACTGCTGTCGCTATCAAGACCTGACGTCTTATTGCTTGTATCCGTCATGACGAGACACTGTCTGATTGGAAGACATGCAGTGAGATTGAAGGTTGCAAAAAAAGACTTCTGTAGGAGCTGTAGGATTGAAGAGGAGGAGGAGTCCATAAAACACCTCCTCTGCAATTTCTCCGCCCTGGCGAACAGGCGGGGGTCAACACTGGACTCTTATTTCTTTAGGGACCTAGGAGATCTGGACGATATAGATATTGTCGGACTTGAGAGCTTCTTGAGGCGCTCAGGATGGGGGAAACTAGGGACATTCACATCTTTAGTTTCCGTGGTATCACAATGGATTATAATTACCCTGACCTAACCTAACCTTACTAAAAAGGATCCACTGCAAAGCCTATTCCAGAGGCAGTCACCTAAATGACGCTGTATTTTATACATAATGGCAAGGTCCAAGCAATATAATGAAATAAAAGTTTTATCAAAATCATAGCTTTATGTGTGTTATATTGAATTTTGGGTTTTAGATAACCCGATATCATTACAATTTGAGCGGCACGCACCTCGACATATCTGACGAACTCTGCGAGTAATTAAATAATTGACAAATCTGGTTAATGCTTTTCAAACCGTGTCTTTCGGAATCGTCATTAAACTCTAAAAATTGAATCTAAAATTGAATGAGTGTAAGCTCATTGAAAGTGGGATGTCAGGAAATATGTTTTACTCAATAGTTCTTAGTCGATTTTTGTATTAAATGATCAAAAAATCGATTGAATTACCAAATTATATTTGAAATTTTGTTTTAACTTAACCTCTCTCTGTGATATATATGGTTTCCAATCCATTTACATATAAAATAGAATAACATTTCAAAAGCTATCAAATATTTAAGATTATTATCTCTATTAAATCCTAGTTAACACATTGTGATCATGTACGTGTTGATCATAAAAAACAATTTCATGAGGAATAGTTTAGAAACGACGTCTTCAATTGGGATAGAATATTTCTCAATCAAATCTCAAACAATCGATTTCTATATCAAAGAGAAAAAAATTGTGTTTTAAAAAAATTTTAACAGTTTCGACACAAAAAGACCCAATGCTGGACTATTGAAAATAACCATTATTTTTATTGATGGAATTTTGAATTAAAAAAATAATCATTGTGAAAGAAATGTGCTAAAATTATATATTTCAAGACAACTAAAATATTGTTTATGACTTAATCCATCTAAGTTCACAATAAACTTCTTTATTTTTTTAATTTTTATTGCAAAAGTTATGTCGCTGAGAAAAAAAAAAATATTTTTAATATTTATTATACCTCTCCAAACATAAGAGGTATTTTTGATTTTGTATTGTTTCAGTCTTCGAGTAATATTTATTGACTCTTGAAATCAAAATAACTGAGTGACTTTTACTTTATCGCGCAAAGAATAAAATCCAGTTTGACACTTTACGGCCTTATTTTTTTCAATTGAATATAAAATCTCTCAATAACTTTTGTTTCTTACAACAATAAATAAGTCTTTTAACTTGTTCAGCTTTATATTTTTTGCAAATGATACAAGTGTAGACACATTACTAATCGGGCGGACGATACGCACTATTCAAGGCAGAATACGAGTATGGCAGACAGTTTTAGTTAAAAAGTTTAATGCATCTCGCATTGTGTAAGCGCGATCTGGTTTCGTTAGATGGCGTTGATAAGATAGTATTTCCTATTCAAAGAACTACTCAGACAGTTTTGTGATTGCTTGGCTCAGTCTTGTTTGAACGTTCGGCAAAGATGGATACCAGCTATGAAAAGAATATTTTATTATTTTATTGTTTTTTTTTTCAAAGGGGAACATCAGCAACGAAAAAGAATGCGCCAATAAAGGCGAAACTCAAAGACTGTCAGCCGTCTAAACAGTTAGTTTCCCTAAGTAAATCGCTGCTAAATCGCAACAAAATGGTCCCATTTCTAAAGCAGATGGTGATGAAAATTGGTTCACTTACGAGACAACAAAGGAAAACAGTCGTTTTTGCGAATCGTGGCGAGCCAGCACAAACGGTGGCCAAGCCAGACCTGGCGAACAGTATGATTTTGGTATGCTTATGGTGAGATTGTCAGGGAATCGTTTACTATAAACTGCTCCCTTATGGCTACACTTTCCATTCGGACATATACTCTCAACAATTAGACCTTCTAAAGGAAAAAATCGCGCAGAAGTGGCCAGCATTAGCAAATAAGAGGGGAATTGTATTCCATTAGCATAACGCTAGGCCATACAAATCGATAGTGACACGCTCCAGAAAATTCTTCTGCAACCATCTTATAGTCTGGATCTAAAATCAAATGATTACAAACTGTTATTTTCTATGGCGAATGATTTGCTGGTAAAACTTCGCCCCAAGAGAAGCTCGTGAAAATCAACTGTCTAAGTTGTTTGCCAACAGGGACGAGGGTTTCTATAAGAGAGGCATAATTTATCGGATTTATCGGACTATCAAACTACTTAATAGCACTTCAATACATTTGTACGAACGACAAGGATTCTAAGAACACACATGCACACATTGTCTATGTATAATCCTCTATACAATTCATCTGATTGTGATGGAGCTTTTGGCGTTTACTTCTTGTAAACGCATAGTAACTATGCGGATGATGGAAAGCTAATACGACTAACCACCTCTCACAGTATATGAAACCCTATAAAAACCACATCAATCCCTCATCTAAGCAACAACACAATCGGATGATCGTTGTACAAACACACAACGCACAGACGTACAAATAATGTATGTTTGCACGTATCCCATAAAATCTTACAGTGTTCATCTGACTGTGGTTACAGTTTTCCTAGTCGTAACCAGAATATCCAAGATTGTTTCTAAAACAGACGATGTCTGGATGTGTATTTCGTATATTTTCCTTTACAATTAAATCGATTATTATGAAACCTTGGTTACTCCTCACTCGCCTGGGATTCCATACCCGAAATTTTAATTGCTACCTGCAGTATGCAGACATTTTCTTATAATTTTATGCGTTGCATACAAGGTGCCCCACGAATCGTGCTACAATGCGGAACGTTATTTACAAATATTGAAGAAGTTTTTCACCCAGAATTGCGCCGAAGATGTACCCGTTTCAATATTATTTAGTTGGAACAAATGCACACATAGCCAGACTGGTTGTGACGGAGGTGCAACGAAAATTCCCAAACATATAAATATCCAGAAACTCCACTTTCCGTTGGAGGTCAAACTCACCTGACCTGACTCCACAAGAGTTTTTTATGGGGTTATATCAAGCAAGAGGTGTACAAAATGAAACCAAAGAATTTAAATAAATGTAAGCAGTTCGTTAAAACAATAATTGAGGCCATCCCGACTTCAACCCTTAAGGCCGCAATGAATAATTTTTTGATCAGGTGTCGCATACCAATCAAACCATCTAAAAAAAAAATAATCTCATCTAGTAAAGCGAATGACCTCTTAGGGTCGAAACGGCCTTAACTTATTCCCAAATTTTAAACGGGGAAGAATCTCACCTTTCTTGGTATGAAGGTTGTGGTTGTGATGTAATGTGTCCGGTGGACTGCTTTTGGTAAGCAGAACTAGCGCTGTGGAATGAACCGAATGTAATGATACGGTGCCCAAATTTACGATCTACCATCTTCAGAACCAATTAGTTATATGAAATAAAATTGATGTTTCTAAATAAAATAAGTGAAATACATTGATTAAAGAGAAGTTGTTTGAATTTTTTATTGTAGCACAATTGGTACGCCACCCTGTACTATAGCATTAAATTTATGTACCATGTGTCACATACTGTGTATGATATAAAAGGTAAATCTATATTATGCCTCCGCAAAATATCCTTACAAAATTCCTTTTCCCAGCTATCAATATCTAAATTCTCTACAACTAGAAGTGACAGCGAAATTTCGTTTGAAGTTTCTGTATCGGCAGAAAAGCCTAATTTAACTATAATCTTTGCGAAAAGTAAAACTAAAACGTCAGTCAAATTTGTGACAATAACATAGCATAGAAAACCATTTCATTCCCGCCATTCCGTTGTACCCTTAACGTTCCCATGAATAACAGTTGAAAGCCAGTAGGCATAATCGCTGCATTTTCTTGATTTCTAATTGGCTAATTAGAAAAAAGAAAGCAACAAAATGTTACCAATCGGAAAGATCATTCATTGCAAACATTCTATTTGAATGAAACGGCAGCTGCTGCTGCTGTTAAATTAAATTCAAATTGTTGAAATAAAAATTCAAAATTAATATAAAATCTTGAACTAAAAATACTAAAAACAGTGTTTAAAAAAAAATTAAATAAAATCATAAAAAATCTTGTGATCGAACAGATTTCTTGTAGTAAAAATCTGTACGAATCAACATAAGCAGTCAGTGAAATTTGAATTATATTGATTTTCTGTCATTCTGTAGGATTATCAGCAGTAACGTTCTTTCTTCTTCTTTTTGGGGTGGGCTACATTCATTCATTCGCTCATTCAATGCAACTAATCTGAAAACCCTGAGGATTGCTCAACAAATTCTAAGCCCTCCCTTTCAGTGTAAACTTAGAATCATTCGCATAATTATTAAAGCAAAAGACTTTTATTTAAAACTACTTGAACTAAAAAAATTTTAGACTGACTTTGATTTCGATTTAGAAAATTCATTGATTGATAGAAAAATAAAAACAAATAATTTTATTGTTGGGAACTTTTTTTCGAAAATGTTACCCAATAAGGGGTTTCAAAACCGCCGGTCTGGCAAGGCTGTCAGCTGTCAAATCCCTGTCATCGGAAGTGTTATTAGTGAAAGGTTTGCTATTTACGAATATGAATCGTTTAACAGCCAAAGAACGCGTAAAAATAGTTGAAACTTTCTACAAAAGTGTCGATTCAAACGTGGGCACTTTTCGTGCATTAAGGGGTGATAATGGTCGTCATTATCGACCTACTTTGCAAGGAATTGGCAAGATTATAAAGAAATTTAGATGCGTTCTAGATGTGGTTAGGCCTGTGCATCATCTCAATGCACGCACTGTCGAAAATATCACTTCTGTCAGTGAGGCTGTGGCGGATAATTCAAATTTCAATTCAGAACGCTATGGCCGTATGATAACCGATTTTTTTTTTTGGCTGCAATTGAAGAATATGAACTGGACTATTGGAATTTCAACAAGACGCTGCCACGGGCCATACAACACGAACAATTTGGATTTATTGTATGGAAAGTTTCCAGAAAGCGTAATTTCACGTTTTGGCGACGTCAATTGGCCACCAAGGTCATGCGATTTGGCAACGTTAAGCACCTCAAAAACCGTGTTTATATGGATAATCCCAAATTTCCGTTGGAGTATTTGAAAATTAACATTCTTCAAGTTATTGCCGAGATACTGCCCAAAATGTGCAAGAAGAATGGTCGAAAGCTAGCTCAAAGGATCTAATAATTTAGATGACATTGTGTTTCGTACATAATTACAATGTCCAAGCCTTATAATGAAATAAAAGTTTCATCGAAATTATGGCTTTATGTGTTTTTTATTGAACTTTACGTTTTGAACCGAAAAAAGGGTAACACGGTATATTTTACTATTAATTACTGAAATCTAAAAACGAATTGAACCAAAATGGAATTAATATCTTATTTTAAGTCCAAAATGTATTTTCTACTTTAAAATTTAGAAACAGCTATTTGGAACATCATTCTTTTCTTTACTTTGTGCTACTAAAAACTTAAAAGAATCCTCACAAAAGAAAAAGTTTGACAACAACAAGTTTATCTCCTATAATCAATTATTCAATATGAATAGAATTCATAAAAATAGTTGATTGCATTGCCAGCTCCGCATTCATTTCGTATAAATAAAAGTGGCTGCTAATTAACACCATTTTATTCCGGTTCCTTGATGTTCCCCTAGAAGTAGTCTCTTTCCTGACATATGGCCTAATTACCAAAAATATAGGAATTAACTTTATTCCATTCTTCTATATTTTGATTTTACGATGTGATTTCAATTGAAAAACTGTGTAACGAACAACCTTAATCCATATCCCTGATTACAATCTCGCTTTAGAATATGCCACACGATTCGTTTTAGTCATAGCCATATCACATATGGCTTCCAGATCGTCCGCTATCGGTTGTAATTGTATGGCCATAACAAAATTGAGCAACGTAATTTATTTACCTATATATTAAAAATATTGAAATCCTTTCCGATTATTTTTGTTAAGCAAAAAAAAGATGTGAACTTCTAATTAAACCTTTTTTATTTTTTGTCAAAATTATCAAAGTTTCTCCTTTCAATGACTGGTAATCACAACCAATTTAAGTCAAATAAGTAATGTCTCAAGAATTGAACCTAACTCGAAAAATATGGCTTATTGGTATTCAAACATTAGCTCGAAAATTTTCGGAGTGTCGTTCTCTCAAAACTCCTTTACACGATAGATCTGAAGAAGGGATACCGATACCATTGTAATTCTAATCAGGCTCAAAATTCCACTGTAACCATATTATTATACACTTTAATCTTAGCCATGAGGCGGAGAATCGTTGGTAGAGTCTTTGTGCTTGAATGTGGAGTTTCACTGCAACTGGGTGCTACAGATCCATAGAGTAGCAGAGGTGGTAAGATAGGCCTCATCCTCGTGGACACTGTAACCAAATTACTGTCATGGATGAATTATTAACTATTAGAGAAGATCCTTACATTACCCTAAGGGTGCGAGGAAGAAACTACACTTATAACATATTTTCAGATGATTCGATGTGATTGTTTCAAGAATGAATCGAAAAATTGATTCTTATATGAGAGCAAGTACGACGGCGGTCCCAAAGCTAGCCGACCTAACAAAGAAGACACCAATAAGTTGGGAAAACTTTTGTTATTTTTTAACATAATCTCCTTTCAGCTCGATACACTTTTCCAGCGATATTCAATACCTCCTATGCCCTGTTTATAGTAAGAACTGTCAAACTCCTTAAAATAGCAAACAACTGCCGACTCCACCTCTTCATTGTTGGCAAATCTTTTACCATCGAGCCATTTTTTTCAACTTTGGAAATAGAAAATAGTCCAAGGAAGCTAAATCTGGCTAACAAGGTGCGTGATAAGGCAATTCAAACTTTAAGTCATTAATTTTGGCCATCGCAATAGTGGATGTGTAAACCGGAGCATCTTGATGAAACAACACTTTCCTTTTCGCCAAATGTGGCCTTCTCCCCGTAATTTCATTACCTAAACGCAGCAATAAATTATAATAATGTTCACCGTTGGTGGTTTTTCCTTTTTGAAGACAATAAAATATTCCCATGCACATTCCAAAAAACAGACACCATGACCTTGCCCACAGATGAAACCGTCTTCGTCTTCTTTGAACACGATTCTCTTATTCCAGACCATTGCTTTGACAGTGTCTTTGCCTCAGCTGTGAAGTGATGGGCCCATGTCTCATCCATGGTTACAAATTCGGCTTCATTGCCGTAAAACATCGCCAAACACTCTACTGAAATATTCTTTACGACGTTGTTTTTGCTCTATTGAAAGCAAGTGCGGCACCCATCTTGCACACAGCTTTCTTATTTTTAAATCTTCGATTAATATAAGATGTACAACACTTTTTAAAACGCCTATCATTTCAGCTTGCTCACACCCTTAGCCTACGATTATCCAATACCATTTTGTGGAGTTTCTTAACCGTGTCTGGCGTAGACACCTCAATTGGTCGACCTCTACGGTATTCGTCTTGTCAGCTTGTACAGCCTCGTTAAAACTCTGCAACCCAACATTTTACAGTCGTAAACGAAGGAGCAGATACCCCCAAGAGTAGAATGTAGTTCAGCTTTAATATTGCTTGGACTGAGACCTTTCAAATGAAAATATCGAATTACAATTTTTTTCCATGTTTACACATTCACTGAGATCGTTTACTTTTGATGACTCAAATAAAAATACTAAACAACTTGAAGCCTTGAAGCCTAAAACATATGTTTTATAAGGTTACCGCTTTTCAGTGAAATTATTTTTTTTATAACCCCTGGCACTCAGCCCTGATTTGCCGGAGATCTCTTAACGAGACGGCTCAGAATGTCAACATTCATCTTATGTGGGTGTCGGACCACAGAGCATACCAGGGAACTGCAGAGCAGATGAGCTGGCAAGACTAGGGACAACCTTACAGACTCCAGCCGAGTTGGAGTCCGTGGGCATGCCTCTAGCCACTTGCAAGCTCCTATTGCGAGACAGAGCATATTTAGCAGCAAATGGTAAGCAAATGGTGGGCGCATTTCCGAGGCTGTAATCAATCCAGACAGATGTGACCTCACCTAGATCTGAAGCGTTCACACACACTGCTGTCGCTGTCAAGACCTGACGTCTCATTGCTTGTATCCGTCATAGCAGGACACTATCTGATTGGAAGACATGCAGTGAGATTGAAGGTTGCAATTAGTGACTTCTATGGGAGTTGTAGGAATGAAGAGGAGGAGGAGGAGTCCATAAAACATCGAACAGGCGGAGATTACTGACCTAATCTAACTTAACTTCTAGCGCCATCTATACGTCAGGTCGGCTAGTTTTGAGACGATCTAATATTTTAAAAAAGTTCACGGAAATTTCCGTTTTTTTGGCAAACCAAACCTTAATCTGATATGAGCAATTACTAACATCAAATTGCTCGCGTAAATCTCCGTCAGGTTGGCTAGTTTTGGGACTGCCCTCATAAGAATATAAAAGCACATAATGCCAAACAAAGAATAAATGAGTGCAAGTCAATACACGAATATAGGTACGAGTATATTCCAGCGGTTTATAGAACTGACACGAGATGGCCCGCCTATGTTCCCTTTCGTCCTGTTTGATTGATACCATTTTCTCTTTAATAATTCTTGTACTTACCATGTAGATTGTTAGTTTTCAACAACATGCTTGTGAAGGCATCACCTTTAGTGGGTTTCTGAATGTTATAGAAATCAACACCGTTCGATTCGCGCAACAAAATCGTTTGTGTAGCACTCCATTGCATAGTAGCTTGAGTCCATTTTTCATTTTCGACCAATTCCAAAGTTTTATTAGCAGAAACCATAATTCTCTCATAGCCATCATCATCAATAATACCCTGAAAGTCAAATTTAACTTAAAATATCCTTCAATCTTAACTTTTATCGTTTTACCATATTCAACAGCAATGGAGCCCAAGCCAACACAGAATCAATGGGCGAAGTCCAAGGATCACCCAAAACCACAGATGTCAAATTGCTTCTTAACTCTCCACGTTTTACGGCATAGTATAATTCCAAGGCAAACTCGGGAGCCATTTTACCACCATAACTTTCGCAGAAAATATGCAAGGGGACATCTTTGAATTCGGGATGCAAGGCATAGAATCCCTTCATGAACTCAACTAAATCTTTGGCAATTTCATTGTTGGTTGAGGTCAGTTGGAAAACGTTGTCGGCGTAGGAGAAACCACTGCCCACAGGATTGTCGATGAAGAGAACGTTCATATCCTTAACCCAAGTCCAGCTGCGTTCTTCGCCATATAGAGTTAGCGGACCCAGTTCCTCGAAATTGCCATAGCCCGTAGAAGAAGCTCCAGGACCACCTTGCAACCAAATCGCCAAAGGACGATCGGTATAACTGGAAACATTGGCTGTGGTATAGTAGAGCCAGTAAAACATGTGCGCTCCCTTGCGGACATCAACAAAGCCCCAATCCTGTTCACCGGGACCATAACCGGTTTTAGCTGGACATTTTTGAAAAAGAGATTGGGAAAAAATTAAATTGTAGATTAAGAAAGATTATTTATTTGGTGATATTTTTTTACACTAAGAACTCGAAAATTCAAATACAAAAATGTTTAAACGTACAAAATTTAAATGTTTGATTACTTAAATAATTTAAAGTTTTAATGTTTTAAAACATTTAAAATTTTGAAAACTTTCGAAAAACTGAAAATGTTCATAAATATTCAATATATTCATGAACCGATATATTTGAATATGCAGTCAAATATTCACAACTTAAAATATTCGAAACATTCAAAATATTTGAAGTATTCAACTTGTTCCAAATATTCGATATATTCAAAATACTCCAAATATTTGATATCTATTCAAAACATTCCATATACGCAAAACATTTTCACATTTCAAAAATGATTGAAATATACGGAATTTCAGAGCATTAAAATACTTGCAATACAAAAATTTTCATTACTTGAATGCTGCTCAAATACGAAACATTTTCAACTTTCGCTGTATAGAAAATATACAAGCATTCTTATAGTTCATATCAAATACATATAGAATTCCGAATATTCCGTATTGAACCAGTTTGATAATATTATAAATGTAACCGATATTCGGTATTTAAAAATATGGGAAGAATTCACAATTTTCGAAATCTTAATATTATCTGAAATAATCGAAACACTGAAGTTGTAAATGCAAATGTCGAAGCAAATGCTAGTGTGTAAATCTGATAGATTTAGTCTGAAGATTTAATTTGGAACTTAGGTTCCGTGAGAGAAATTGGAGGTTTTGTGGAAAAACTTACGTTCTTAGAGGGATGTGTATACTTACGAGGGAGTTTTGTATTAGAGAAGAGGAAAAGATTACGGTTAACTCACATTATTATCGGGTTTTATTCGTATGTTGAGGGCGGCTGGCGGAAAAAAAGATCAAGTATCCCGCTGATTTCAACCAAGAGACCTCCGCGCCCCGCTGGGTTGCCATATGGGCATAACAAAATAGGGCTTTTTATAGTTACATGGTTGTTTGAAGGAGCCCTTACACTGGCAAATAGTTAATTTTTACAATTTACAATATTTACAAACTGTTTCATATAAGCAGTTCAATGCAATTCAACTTAATTCAGTGTAACTTGATATAATACAATTTTAATTCAAAACAATACAATTTCATTAAATGCAATTTAATTTAAAAATTCAACTTAATTCATAATTTAGAATTCGTAATTTACTTTACTTTATCAAATTCATTTTTCAATTCAATTTATAATTCCTAGTTTAATTTACTTTACAAAATTCATTTTTCAGTTTGTGGAAAAGAAGGATTAACTACATTCAACAGAAGTTGTAAACATTGTAATATCATATAATGGAGTTGTAAAACACTAAAAATGTCAAATATATTAAAAATATTAAAAATCTTCAAAAATGATCTATAATCTACATATATGATATTATCGAAGTATTTAGCTGTCGAAATATAAAAAAAATAAAAAAATTTAAAATTCTAATCGTTGAAATATTTGATACGTTCACCAGTTGGTAATGGAACTCATAACTGGACAATTAATCTAAATGAAAAGATCAAAGACTGAAACGATGACGGTTCGCAAAGCCGACCGAATTCAACTATTGAATAAATTGAATTTTTGCGCTTTTAAACTAAAAACTGCATACCTCTTTCGAGTCTGTCGATGAATTTAAATAATTTCAACAGTCAATGTGTGCACTCTCAACTACAGCCGTTATATTTTCTTCACTACCTGTGGGATGTGATTTATTTTGTCTTGTACTATCCAATAATTAAAATTGGGTTTCAGGCCCACCGTAGACCGATGATTTTCCTAATGTAGCCGAATAATTTATAAGCACTGTATGCAGATCATTTAAATGAAAGAAAATGCCTCCCGTTTCCTTTCGAAATATTTGGAATTGAAATAATCCAAATAATCAAATTTTTCGAAATATTAGAAATATTCTGAATTTTTTGTATTCTACTTTTCAAATAATCAACGATTCAAAAGTGTTTATACATCCAGCAAAGAAGAACTGGAAACCATTCAAAAAGAATAACATTTTCATCACTCTCAATGGTGATATATATATAAAGGGTGTCCCAACAAGAACGCAAGATTTAAATGACTGATGCAGCAATTGAATTGTTTCTCTGGCTGTATGACATGTGGTGCCGTCTTGTTGAAACCACATGCCCTCCACATTCATTTTTTCAATTCTAGGCACGAAAAAAATGGTTATCATTTCACGATACCGAACACCATTGATTGTTTGCGCTTGACTTGCCTTATTTTCATAAAAAAAGGTCCAATGATTCCTCCAGCCCAAAATCCACACCACACAGTGACACTTTGAGGATGCATTTGCTTCTCGTGAATCACTCGAGGATTTTCCTCACCCCAAATGAGACAATTCTGCCTATTGACGAAGCCATCAAGATGGAAATGGGCCTCGTCACTGAAGATGATTTTATCACAAAATCAGCATTTTCATGTTGTCTCTCCAATACCCAATTAACGAACTCCCTTTGCTGTCCATGGTCAGCTGGCTTCAGTTCCTGAGTCAATTGAACTTTGTATGCATGAAGATGCAAATCTTTCGTCAAAATTCGCTGCCTGGTGGATTTGAAGACATCAATTTGCTGAGCTCGGTGTCGAATTGAGGTGGATGGAGTTTGAGCGACATCATCACGTACAGCTGTGACATTTTCAGTCGATTAACAGACCCAGTTTTGGCAAATTTGTCCATTAATCTCTTTACAGTTGACTCTTTAGGAGCATTATTGTGACCCCAAATTGATCGCAATTTGCGAACTGTAGCCGCAAAACTTTCACCATTTTGGTAAAACAATTTCACAATGAGAATGCGTTATTCATTCGTGTAGCGCTTCATTTTTACTAACCTCGTACCTTCTACTAGCAAACAATAACAATTGTTCAAATGTCAAACAATGACACTTCGAATGGCGCCAAATTGAAATCTTGCGTTCTTGTTGGGACACCCTTTATATATAAATCTATGCATATTTGTCATTTCCAAAAAATTTATGCCCATTATAAATCTAAACCAACTTCGTAGGTCTTATCAAATAACATTACATTTAAATACCATTAAGTTATTTGGATAATTGTCATATTTCATGATATTTTCTTGCAAAATATCATCAAAATCAAAGTAAACAGTTATTATATTCTTTATCACATTCATTCAAAATTCAAATAGATAAATATTTGAATGTTTGAATATATAATTTGAATATATAATAGCCAAAAGGTGGCCAATTCGCAATATCAAAAAAAAATTTAAAATATTAAAAATTTTTGGAATATTCGAAACTTTCCGAATATTCGAAACTTCAAAGCATTGATTATAATCAAGATAAATAGCAGAAATAATTAAGCATTTGAAATGTACCTTAAAAAATTAATAACTCTTACATTTCAAAGCATTTTTTGCGAGATATCATCAAAGTCAATACAAACACTTATTATCTGGCTTAATTTTCTGATCTTAATCTAATCAGCCCGCTACCGTCGACGTTCACAATTTATAAGCAATTTCTTATCTTTACTGTGGGAAAGAACTGCTGTAACTTTTAAACTGATTATTTAGAATGACGTTAAATCAAAAGAAAAAATGTCATAAATAACTTTTATAACTAATCGATGGGCAATTTAGATGTGCGATAAACCAATACCATCATTAAAAGAAGTAAAGAAGCATTTGTACTAACAGAAATATGTGTATTCAAATGGCTTATGTTTAGTTCTTATAATTATAATTATTAATTAGAAAGGTATTAAATTGATAAACGTTATCAGATACATTTCTAGCAATATATCTAGGCAGCCCACATTTGAAACGAACATAATTTGTGGCCAATAATCGACTTGTTTTAGACTGAAATTGTTTTTGAAAATGTAAAAATTTATAATTTTCATAACAATTTAATTGCTTTATTGATAAATTGTCAGCCAATTATCGTTGCCATGCCAATTGATCGCCCTTGGTTTTGCTTATGTCAGAAGATTAATAGAAATACGCTTAGGTTATTTGATGTTACAAATTTATGGTAAGTCAAAAAATTCCATGTCAGTTGTCATACGAGTTTTCATCTCGGACAAAAGCTGTAACCTTTTTATACCCTTTGCACGAAAAATTTACAAATTGGACAGATTTCAATACTCTTTTCTAAAGTAACGCCCTCTGTTGATGCAAAAATGTCAACATTTTCCCCTTCTATGAAATAACAGGGTAATAATGAGATTAAAAATATAAATTATTTTGAATGTTTAAAATAAATATAGGCTCATTCGCTTCATATTTACCAAATATTGAAAACATAAAGGTTATGTATTGACAAATTGTTGTTTATTTTTTTGGGCAGATGAATGTAGATCTGTCATTTTTTATAGATTAAGATTGACATCTTCTTGTAAGTTTTATATGGAAATATAAAAAAACACCTTTTTTTCTTCTTTTCTAAACCACCAAATGTTGGATCGCGATGATTTTCAAGTTGATGTACTCTGACATAGAACATTTCTTTTTCAGAAAAGAAATCTGCAATAGACTGATGATACATCATTCCAAATTTCAGGAAGATTGGTCGAAATGGAGCTAACAAAAGAATACTTAAATAATGATATTAGAGATTCTTGTGCCAAAACTACAAAGGATAAGATTCCGTTATTCATTAGGGAATTCGGTGTAAGCTCAGGTCTGTTAAAATATTCAGGGACTGACAAAAAGTTTATGAAGCGCCTGCAATAAATTGGTTCCGAAGATTTAAGTCCTGCCGTTTCTTTGTGAAAAATGAATTTCCAGAAGGCCTGCTTATATCCCACACCGACAACGCAAATTCGAAATTAATAAAGAAATCAATTCTTCATAAGACTTAAATACCCTCACTGTATGAGCAAATTTGTACAAAGTACCAGACGAAGATGAAGATCATGATACATCATTTTAAATTTCAGGAAGATTGGTCGAAATGGAGTTAAAAAAAGGATATTTAAACAGTGATATTAAAGATTCCTGTGCCAAAACGACAAAGGATACGATTCCGTTATTCATTACGGAATTCAAAAAAAAAAAATACCAGACGCAGATGAAGATCATGAAATACATTTAGTCGAAATACTTTCTGGATATTACATTTTTGCCGTATCAAACGAAATATATATTTCTTGATGTACACCAAGATGCAAAGAAATAAATAAATAATACTAAAAATAAATAAAATAAATAAGAGTTCGAATTTGACGCGTTTGCTTCAGATGATTTGAATAATTGATCTTTTTTATGTTTGCTATACCTTAACTCATTTATTGTATGAAAAGTATCAAAAGAAATGGCTGAACTTTGTTCGAATAGTTTATTTAAGGGAAAATATGTTAAGTGGTGTAAAGTTTGGTATGATCTGATAAGGCTATCGTATTTGAATTTATAGGTCAATTAATATATATTTATGAGGGCGGCTGTATCAAAAAAAGAGCCATCTATGGTTCTGTCCAAATTCCACGTCGAATCGAAAACTGTAAAAATCCACTGACGCAATGTTTGACCAGAGCATATGATAGAGTATTATATTGTAACTAAATGTTGAATCCCACATATTCTATATTATGGGATGCACCGAAGGTATGGATGGCTTGGTTGAGTTAAAATTTCACATTCATATAAGTTTACGAGTTTGTTAATTTATGTAAAATTTTGTGACAAATCGTCCTATAGAGTGTTATTAAAAATAATTTTCAGAGCCCATTGATTCATTCATAATCCAAACCTCGTATTTACGTGAATATTAGTAACACATTAAGCAACAATATGTTACATTTACTAGGGTGTTACAACGTGATGATATGTCGAGGACCATTCATCCATTGGTATGGAAGGCACCTGAAGGCTTGGCCGGAATCTGATAGCTTTTCAGTCCAGTCGCAAGTATTGATAATTCGCAATATTGATAAGATTGATAATTTCAGTCCGATCATGACATCCAATACTGGATGAATGAAGGGGATATGATGAAATTTCGAAACTTTTTAAACCATTTGTATGGAAAGTCTAGAAGACATTGCTCAATTCCGACAATATGCCGCATAAAAAAGTTAATAAACATATTTCATCTTAAAGAGTTTGATAGAAATCGGATCATCCAGTACGGTATTACAGGTAATGAAACTTCGGAATCCATCGATCCGTTTGTGTGAGTAGTATCAAAAGGCGTTATGCAATTCGGTCCCACTATTGCTCTTAATTAAAGAAATGCTGATCGTATAATAGAACAGGGTTTTACTGTGTGGTAAATTTTTGAGGTCTAGTCCATTTGTATAACAGGTGGCACCAGTCGTCTAGTGAGTGGACCCAACTGTGCGGGAGTTATTGAAATGAAGGTTTTCACTCAATACGGTTAAAAAGCTAATACCCAAAAAGCTTAAAGTCGATTGAGCTACATCCGTCTATTGGCTAACTGACTGACCAGTTTTGGTTATCATTGGGTTTCATATCTTTAATTCAGTAAGATTTAGCACACATCAAGCGTTTGATTAACTTGGGTCTGAGGATGCATTTTCAAGACATCAGCTGGAGGATGCAATCTTCCCGACTTTTTGAATTCACGGGAAATTGGTAAAAATATTTAAATTTCCCGAGATCATGGGAATACGCGGAAAATTGTAACACAACGAAAAGCACCAAATCCACCTACGTGAAAAACTACCATCTCTTTAATAAAAAGGAAATATGAGTTTCAATATCACACATATGTATATACAGGGTGATTTTTTAAGATTTAAGTTTTTCAGTTTGGCAGCACTGGTTGGTAATGGCGTCCAAACGTCATCTGTCAAAGTGAAAAGTGTACAGTATACACTGCCATTTCATCATGGAAAGACTAACAAACGAGCAACGATTGCAAATCTTTGAAATTTATTATCAAAATTCGTGCCCTATGACAAATGTGCATCGTTTGATAGGATCATTTTATAGTCGTCATAATCGACCTGCTGAATTCGTGCTGTTATCTCCAAATTTCGCACCAAATTTACTTTATTGGACATAAAACCATCGGCTCGCATTCGTAGAAAAAAAATATTGCAACCGTAGCGACCAGCGATAATAACGATCGTGAAATGTCAATTCGTCGCCGTTCTCAGCGATTGGGCAGGTGTTACTCAACCACAATAAAATTTTATACGTCGATTTGGGTTTAAAAGCCTAAGAAGATTCAACTCACCCAGGAATTAAAGCCGAACGACCTACCACAACGTCTAATTTTTGGTGAATGGGCCTTACAAAAGCTCAATGAAAATCCGCTGATTTATCGAAAAATTGTGTTCAGCGATGAGGCTCATTTCTTGCTGAACGGATACGTAAACAAGCAAAACTGTCGCATCTGGAGTGATGAACAGCCACATAGCATACATGAATTACCGATGCATCCCAAAAAAACGACAGTCTGGTGTAGTTTATGGGCTGGTAGCATCATCGGTCCATTTTTCCTCAAAGACGACCGTGAAAGAAACGTTACTTGTTTTTGACCCAATTGGCTGAGTTGAACTTGATTGGCATGTGGTTTCAACAGGACGGTGCAACATGCCACACTGCTCGTGAAACAATGGATATGTTGAGGGATGAATTTGGCGAGCAGCTTATCTCTCGATTTGATCTTGTGAGTTGGCATCCAAGATTTTGCGATTTAACGTCTCTTGATTATTTCTTGGGGGTTATGTCAAGTCGTTAGACTACGTGGACAAGCCGAACACTATTGATGCCTTACAGGATAACATAACATGCTTTATTCGTGGACATTCCGAATGGACATTTTGTGTTCGGAGCCGCGAACAACATTTACATGGAATTATTTTTAAAAATTAAATGGCAAAGACCAATTTATCGATTCCAATAAAAAAATTTATTACATGATGCAAATTTGAGTGTTTTATTCGATAAAAAAATACGATTAAAAAATCACCCTTTATTACATATGAATATATCTTTTCTTCAGAGAATTATGGAAATTATTTAGTTTGAAAATATTGCAACTTCACAATTCAAAATATTTGAAATTAAATTATTAAACTGTCTCTATATGTAGTAATAACTGTGAATTCGTAAAATTTGAGATTTCAATAGAAGGTTTGTTTGTATGTGATCTAAAATTAATACGAATTTTGGAAATACAGGCTGCGTTTTTTTGGTATCCTATATAGGATATCTGTATAGGATACCAAGAAAACGCATCAGCGTTTAACAAAATTAACTTGGCAGTATTGCTATTTATGAAATGTTTATTTATCACGCATTTATAAAATAAAGTAAATTATTGTTCGCGCAATTAATAAATTAAAATTAAAATTGAATAGGAACGCAATGATACCTTTGAAAATGTAAACATTGTTATTATCCTGGAAATCTGAATTCTACTGTGTTTCTTAATAGATAGAAGCGGGCAATGACGCCCATGAAGTGGAAAATTTAAAGGCAATTGTTGTTGTAACGCCAATAATACACAAAAAATCCTAATTCACCAACTGATGTTTGCAAAAAAAATAACAACTTGTATTTACGTTATTTGTCGTTCTACTTCTTCTTTAACTTCTTTGTTTACTTTTGTAGAGAAAAACTTGGTCGCATTATTATTTTACATACTTTTCTACTACTTTTTTATACAACTTATCCCCGTTCAGCTTTGCGTGCAAAATTATTCCCGTTAACGTATGCCAGATGGCATTTGTGCGGCGAAACGGGTATAAGATACCAAAAAAAACGCAACCACAATTGCATAAAATGTTAAGATTTTTCGCAGAACCTAAAGCTTAGATCCCACTATCGGCGCACATAGCACAATATGTACCGATTTTTATTGTGCTACATCGGTGCATTTACAAGGATTTGGGCAATTACTTTTTGAGCAGTCACATTATCATCGCATATTGTGCTATTTGTTTTCGGTACATGTCGGCCGGAAGAAAAATTTGTGCATAATCTGCAAAACGTGGTCACACTATCAGCGCACTTTTTGAGAAATTGAATCATATGTTTTTTGTTTACATGTCTTCGCTGATTGATTTACAAAATTGAAAATCAATTTCTTATTTTACAGCATTAAAGCGGTGTAATAAAAAAGGTAAGCAAAAAAAATAGTACAATAACTTCAGCGTAAACTCGTGGCCTTTTCCTTTTATTGATGTAGACAATTCTTCAAAACTTGTTTCGCCTTCTAAAATTTCGTAGTCTGAATACATTTTTAATGATTTTTTTTGTGACTACGTGTATTCAGTTTAAATTTTCTTTTTTGTGCTTCTTCCGCTTTTCTTGTGTTTACAAACAGTGTTGTTCTTAAAAATCGGCGCTAATTGTTAACTTTGATCGGGGTGCAAGTGGCCGATAAAAATCGTCGCATTTTCAACAATTTTATTGTTCCACTTTATGTACAGAGTGTTCACATTATCGGTGCAACAGGGTTGTATTTGATTATTTTTAGTCAGCACGATTTCGGCACAGATTGTCCCATTTTGACAAATGTTGTGCGTTCCCACTATCGGCCTATTAAATTTTACAAAAATCGGTACATTGCGCCGATAGTGGGATCCCAGCTTAAAACAGAAATAATCGGCTTTATACCTAAATCTGGCAGGATAATGTTTATACAACTGGAAGCAAGGCCATTACAAATAATCATTATACAAATATATGAACCCACTGCTGATAAAAGCAAACAAAAAATAGAAGAGTTTTACGTTGAAATTTATAATACCTGATGAATATGACTAAATGCCACGAAATAACAATAATCGAAGGTGATTTCAATGCAAAAGTGTGGCAGTATATGGTGCCTGGTATCACAGGACAGTATAGTCTAAGAGAGAGAAATGAAGGGAGAAGACAGACTGATCCAATTTTGTCAAGAGTACAACATGAAGATAACCAATACAATTTTCTGACTTCCCGCTAGAGGATTGCATACCTGGAAATCCACCAGGACAGAAAAACAAACGTAATTAAAAACCAAATAGATTATATATTGATTAACAAGCGCTACTCTTCGTTTGTAATAAAAATGTCACCACATGCAGGAGTTGATACTTCATCGGACCACAATTTATTGATAACGAAGTTAAGAAAAAAATTGAAAGGAAAATTTCCTAAAAAAAACTCCATATTGGAAAACAAGATGAATCAGGAATTAAAACGAAAACGAAGCAGATCACAAGTCAAGAATTTAACAAAATTGAATTAGAAAATAGTGAAAACATCTGGAAATCTATAAAAAGAGCACTAAAATCAATCGCAAACAACAATCTAGGAAATATGAAAAAACCTTAAATGAAAGAATGGATTACAAAAGATATAATGGATCTAATGGAAGAACTTCGCATGCAAAAAAACCCTAATTACGAATTATACTACGAGCTAGGCAAGGAAATACAAGCTGTAATACGGATCGCGAAAAATGATTACATTAACAAACAATGTCAGGAGATCGAAAGATTACAAGAATTTCATGACGGATGTTTATGTATGCTTCATCGTTTATAAAAAAGCATTTTATAAAGTCCAACACTATAATTTAAGAGAGATTCTTACATCTATTGCCACTACAGAAAAGGAATTGCGTTGCATCCAAAGCTTATACTGGCATCGAACGGCACAGATTAATATTAACGGGGAACTGCTGGACGATATAGCAATATCCAAAGGCTTTAGGCAAGAGTGTTATTGCGCCCTTTGCTATTTAACGGTTACTTCGAAAAAATATTTCAAGAATCGATTAACGATATTCAAAAAGGAATATTCGTAAACAACATTAAACAAGCCGACGATACGGCTATTTTGAAAGATAACATCTTAGGACTCAAAGATCTGATAAATAGACTGATAACATGCAGCGAGTTGTATGACTTGAATGTAAATACAGGATTATACACTTAGTTGTTTTAAAACCGCCGATCTGGCAAGGCTGTCAGCTCTTAAATACCTGTCACCTGAAGTATTATTTATTTAGTGTAAGCTTCGCCACGCGTAAAAATACTTAAACCTGACTACAAAAGTGATGATTCAAACGTGGATACTTTTCGTGTATTATGGGGTGATTATGGTCGTCATAATCGACCCACCGTGCAAGGAATTGGCAAGATTTTAAAGAAATTTGAAGAGACTGGAAGCGTTACAGATATGGTAAGGCCTGTGCATCATTGTAATGTACACACTGCCGAAAATGTCGCTTCTGTTAGTGAAAAAATTATTCCGAAAAAAAATATTTCGAATTGCAATACAGAGCGCTATGGCCGACTTTTTTTGCCCTGCAATTGAAGATTGTAAACTTGACAATATATGTTGACGATGCCACGAACCCCGCAACACGACCAATTTTGGATTTATTGTATGAAAAGTTTCTTGAAATGTGCGAAAAAGTGGTCGAAAACTGTCTCAAAAAGATCCACTGCTACAACCAATCCAGAGGCGGTCATTTAAATAGCATTGTACTTCGTACAAAATGACAAGGTCTAAGCATTGTAATGAAATTTTCATCGAAATCATATCTTTACATGTGTTTTATTTATTTAAACCGAAAATGTATAACCCAGTATTATTCAAATAACCACCATCGACATTTGTTGATTCGTATGTAGGTTAAATACAATATATAAGGGTACTTCTTCATTCATCTTCTTAAGCATTCATATCAATTACTATTAACGCACACATCAGTTTTGTATTAATTACGGGTTTTTTTCCTAGTTTTATATTATTTTGCTATTTTTGAAATAGGTCATTGATCGCATGATTTCGTCTTTCCCGTACACCGCTTTTACTTTATTACTTACGACAATATGTTGGTCTATTTTAAATTCTTCTGCCTCACATTTAGTTCAATTTCACATCATTTGTTAGATTTTTGTTTTTCACTTTCGATTGTATAAAATTCAAACTCATTGATTGAAACTTACCGCTCACTGTGGTAAAGCCAACGATAACCACCAGTGCGAGCAACGTTAAGAAGGTACCAAGACTACGATCGCCTCTCATGGTGCTGGTTCTTTCGGCGGGGTACTGCGTTAATTAACAAACTCGATCACGTCTACGCTTACACTTGCCTGGAGCGATCGATCACTTACTTGGATGCGTTCGTGTGGTGTTTACGTGAAACGAAAGCACCCAGTGCTGGAAGCCTTCTGGATTAAAAATGAAGTGGTGAGTGACTTTTATTATTGTCCATAGTTCTTTTGTGGGTTATTTGAAAATGCTTCGCTGAATTATATATCGGTAATCTAAGGCCTTATAAAAGAGAACAAGTTGCAGTATTCAGATTATCGCACAAAGAGAGCGGTTAAATCAATAGAGATTCTCAGTGTTATAGATATGTTACACAGTTAAACGTTAATATTTGTCAACGGCTAACGTGAACTTAACTGTGGTGTAATAATGAACTGTTATATGCAGAAGCAAAGGAAGGAATGTGAGAATACCCTGACTGTTATCCACTTGAGCGCTGTAGTCTTTCTCGCTTCTCCTCCAATTCATAACATCAAGTTTTGATAGTCCCCCCAATAGCGTTTTGGTCGCCCTTTTCTGCGCGACATACCGATTCCGTCATAGAAAACATTTCCAGCTGGACCGTTAAACTCACTTCCACAACGCAATTCCTGCTTTTATTTTTTATTCTTATTTATTTATTTTTTTTTTTTTTTTTTTTTTTTTGTTGAGCTTAACCATATTTATATCGGTTGTAACTAATTCAGTTATACAACGTCGATGACCTCCATTAACGGGAACATATATTTTTCAGGGTATTTTTCTCTCCAAGATTCCCACAGCTGATTCATCCGCTTGTGTTTTAACCCAAGATATTACGCCATACATTAAAACAGGTAAAAACAATGTCATGGATCTATAGTCGACACAAAAAGTCAATTTTTTCGATTTTTTCAAATATATGAAAAGTGGATTTTTCGATTTTTTTCGAAGTTGATTTTTCGACTTTTTTACTTTTTTTTCAAATATATGAAAATTATATTTGCGACTTTCTTTTAAATACAGCAAAGGTAAAATTTTTAATATTTTTCTAACAATATGTATGCTAACGGTGTGATTTTAATTAAATTTAATGTTTAACTTAAACTATCAAGAAAAACTTAATGACCAAGATATAATATGTTTAATATACGAATTAATATTGAAATTAATGAAATCTGAAAGCCCGTTTTAAAAGAAATGAAATGAGGTAATAATAATGGGTAAAGTCTCTTTAGCGACTTTCGAAATATACGGTCATTCATATTTTACGACTTGTCAAAAGATAAAAAGAACAGAAACAGCTTTTCAACTTGCAGCAGGACGATATGTGTATATAAAAAATGAGACATGACGTCAAATTTGTTTTGGGAGATTAAAATCCCGAAAACGGATTTAGACTGGTTTTTTTTCCGCGGCTCTTAACATGATAGTAAGTGGAACTAAATTCTCGCATAAAGGCAATATGGTTATGTGGTAATAGGTGGAATTTATAAGTGTACTTCTCGCGTCGCGGATATGAATGCGATCCGTGGTGCTAACATAGACCGAGATCACCATTTGACTGCAGCTAAAGCAAGCACGAGATTAAGCGGAGTGAAGAATATTCGCAACCAAGCAAAAACAATGCCAAAACAGATGCAGAATACTTCACCAAATGTTCTCAGCTACTGCAACAAAACTCTCCTAATCTTGATGTTCCAGCCAAGCAATGGTAATATTTTGCACATTCTATGACATCAGCTGCAAAAATCGTGCTCAGATAATTCCTTGAACGATAAATAATGTGGCATAGCGCCTGAGGTAAAAGATGCTGCATATACGAGTATGGCAATGATGCAGCTGATTATGACGCATGCTCTGAGGGAACGCTGTAAGGAGAAGAGTGGCACGCCGACTTTTTAGGCAGAAGAAACGGCTGTGGAAAGAGCGGTAGAGTGAGTATAAAGAAATATCAGGAATAGAGCTAAAGGCCGAAAATTGTACCAAAAATTTCGGAGGAAAATTTAAATATTTAAAAATCGATCAATTTATTAGGAGGGCTTCTAAACGGGTGTGAAAAAGGAGGCGATTTTCATTCTGAGACCTAACAGTATCCAAATCGTGATGTGTGCTAAATTTGGTTGAATTTAATGGGATTGAAAGAAATATATGCGTAAAATCTAAGAATATATGGGTCAATTGCGTCATTTGTATAGGAAATATATGATAGGGCATTGTTTGCGTTTGACGTTTTTCAAATTTCGCAACAATTTATAAAAAATTATTTAATGTATAATAGAAGCAATATATACAAATTTATAATTTAAGTACAAGGGAGGAATAAATAGGTTGCTATAACGACACAATTAAAAATAACAGAGGAAACGTACAATTTCGGCAAATCTGCCAAGTTGATGAACGTTATAACCCATTTTCAATGTTGCATTTTGTTGCGAGCCAAGCACTATCTACCTTTACTCTGTAAAAATATTTACTGGAGAAATATTTTTTATTTGAAAACACGTAAATTGAAAATCCTCCTCTCCCTCCTTACAGACATACTTGGATTGTATTTTTGCGTCTCATTTTCTATATACCCATATCGTGGTCATTTATATAATGTATTTTTGGTATCTTAAGTTTTGTCTTCCGTTGGGGTTTATTCAGAAACCAGGATGATAAAAAAAAATATACTTCGCCTTGATGCGGATAATGGATATACGATCACTTATGGGTCTAAATCACGGGACGATATGTCGAAGCCTCTTATTCACAACAAATCCACATCCGAATTCATACCTGCATATCCCTGAATCATGCATGTGCACTTGAAGGTGCCGGGTACAAGAGTTGACATTCAGTAACAGATGTTACCTACTTTCTTAATACTCATTGAGATTAACATGCCATTTACTCATTACCAGAGAATTACCAGAGAATTCTCCATCATTACTGATGGCATTACCAGATAATATTAAACCTAAGGCGGAAAACGTAAACTTTTTAAGAAATTTTAGCTACTCTCAAATGGATCTCTGGCTCAAATTAGAAGTTTTACCATACCCCCTTGTGACGAGGGCATGTTTTTAACATTTGAGCGAAAACATTATTACGGCGCACTGGCTTCATTTTCTATATGTTAGGACCAACGAATGTTGATTTTATTATCCCTGTTTAGCTTATCTATGTTCCTATATTTGAGAATTCAATCTTCTACTCTCAAAAAAAAAAAAATAATCACTCCAAAAAAACTTATTTGGATGATTTGAAATAAAATCTCAACTATATCGTGGTCTCTAACTAAAACATAGTTGATGCGAATTAGTTCATGTTAACGATCCAATGATATTTGATATAAAACAACCACTTAGTAGTACAACCACTTACCGTAACGATTGTATTGTTAGGAACTTATATACATGGAAAAGACTACGAAAACTAAGATATTTTTCAGTATGAAACATTTCTTTCAAGGAACTCCTTTACAAAAAAAGGAAAAAGTTTATTGAAAATGTAACTTTGCATAGAAGTAACTTACAATCAATCCCTTCCTTTTTTGATATACCGTGACATTTGATATCATACAGTAGAATCATTAAAGATAATTAAATTGTTAAAAACTTAGATTTATTAAAATAAACAAAATATTATTTTCCTTTTAAGAAAGTTAGAGCTTTATTAAAAGTCAATCATGACGCACACTGTCATAGGCATACTTTTTATGCCTGAACATAAAGTAACCAATTATATACTTTTCTTCATCAAAATTCTTTTAAGAAATACTTTTCAATATAACAATTGTCTTCTTACCAAATTGTTTTGGTATTAGGTCTTTAGAGTAAACTTTGGGAAACTTTCTTAGGGAAACTCTCTATAAAAGAATGTTTGTTTGAGAACGATGTCTGGACAAACATCTTCTGCGTAAATGTTTTCCTTCATGGTACATTATATATGGAAAACGTTTCCCAAAAGATTTTTACAACGAAAAAGATTTCGGAAACTAAGATATTTTTCTGTATGAAAAACTTTTGTAAGACACTATTCTATATGAACATTTCATTCAAGGAAAGTAACTTTACAAAGTAACTTTTCCTTTATACGAAAAAGTTTATTGCAAAGTGAACTTCGCATAGAAAAATTTTATAGAAAACACTAGAAAAGTTTCATGGAAGACACTTTTATTATAGGAAAGTGTGGTGGAAGATTTTTTTTTTAATAAATTTAAAAAAATCTTTAAAAAAGATGTCATGAAAGGTCCTGTTTCTTATGTTAAGCTGTCGCGGAAGACTCTTTTTTTTTTAGAAAGTTGTCATGAGAACCCATTTTATGTAGGAAAGTTTATTTTCATATAGAAAAAGTTTTGGAAGACACTTTTCTTATTTGTATATAGAAAATTGTCAAGGAACATACTTTTCACATAGACAATTGTCACGGAAGATACCCTCGTACGGAACAGACATGGATTTCAGACTTAATGTAGAAAAATGCAGTTAAAGACAATTTTTCAACACTTCTTAATTAATTAGGAAACGTAGCTCTCATGAAAAAGCTTTTTTTTACCACAACACTTTTCATACCAAAAAGAGAGTTTCCATTTTAGTTGACATCTTGAAACACAATTTTTATATGGAAGCTGACTGGGAAGGCATTGTTATTGTAAAAAGGTAACTTTTCTACAAAAACAGGTTTCTGGAATACTTTTCTTTGTATGAAAAATGTTTTCCAAGATCTTCATGTGAAGAGTATATTCCAAAACACTACTTCCTATGAAGAGTGTATTTTGAAGACGCATCCTCTTAAAATTTTCTTCTGCTTGAATTATTAAACTTACTTGAAACATATTGTTCATGTCTACCCTTACTCCACAATTTTGGTTCTCAACTTCGATGTTCAAAAAGTTATAGTTTAAGTTTACCTTGGTAGAAGGCTTAGTAGAAATTAATAAAATAACTGCGAGCAACTAGAACATTTAATTAACTTTATGGAAATCAACTGCGATTTCGTATACTACAAAAATTATTCCGTTCATGCTCATATTTCATACAGCTTCTCACGGATGTACAAAATGTAACCGCCTTTCCATATAGCAACACTGTCTACAAGGACAAACAGTCACAATTTTCGTTCATCACTGTGAATGATGTTGCGAACAAAAACAACAAATGTCAATTAGCAATTAATTTGGTTTTTGTTTTGTTTTTGGTATTCATAAGGAATCCACCTAAGTCCAACATTTATTAATAGAAGTTAAAAGTATATTTCCAGTAGAATTGACAGACGTAACGTGTACCTGGATAATCCCCATTGTACCACAGAGCTCCAGGTCAACCAATCTAATGGCCAAAGTTAGGATACCTAAACAAAAGGTGATATTGTGCGGTGAATATGGAGTGGGCAAAAGTTCTTTGTTCCGCCGTTTCACCAACAATACTTTTGTGACCGATACAGACCGCAAATCAACATTGGGATTGGATCATATCGATAAAGACTATCGCATAGAAGATAAACAAATCAAGGTGAGTTGTGGACGATGCTTCTCTTTCTATTGAAGCGAGTAGCTGATGATTTGTTGGCCAACAGCTCCAATTATGGGATACCGGCGGCATGGAACGGGTGGCATCCGTTACGTCGTCGTATTACAAATTTGCTGAAGGTGCCATATTAGTGTTCGCCCTAGACAATGCTGCCTCATTTCATTCTTTGTCGCAACATTTGCTGGACATTGTTACCTATGCAGAAAATGCCAAAATTTTTATATGCGGAAATAAGTCCGATCTGGAAGGAAGGGAACCGGAAGTCACCGATGCCGAGGTAGAAGCATTCTGTGAACAATGTCACACCTTGATAAGTGCCACATATAAAACATCCTGCAAGACCGGCGAAGGGATTGAGGAAATGTTTCAAGATATCTCTAGGATTCTGGTAGAATCCAATCGTTCAAAAATGGATCTGCAAGCCAGCATGGAGCAACACGGCTTCCAAGTAGTAGCTGGACAAGTTGAACTTATCGATCATGTGGATGAGGCGGATGAAGCCTCGAATTGTGTTTGCTAGCAAATGGCCGAATTGGAGTTTGGTTAGGTGAGACAAACAGGTACTGAAACCATGGAGTGGTAGTGAGGTAAAGGGCACTACATTCTATATGTTTAGGCATGATAGATAGATGTTGGAGTATATGTAAAACTGTCTCAATTGATATTTTATTTCATTTCAATCAGTCTCTATTCATAAAGCTTTAATTTCCTAACCATAAGTATTAACCACTTATCTCGAATAATAACTCATCCATCGAACGAAAAGAAAAAAGAACTGTATTTACAATTCATAAACCAATCATCACTATAATTAATTTTCGTAATATAAAACGTCCATTTTTTATCGCAAATTATTTCTCAAAAGTCATATAGATATATGGAAGAAACATATAATTTTTATGATATGAATAACATTTAAGTCAAAGTAGTGAGCTCAGCTTCGAAATGTAGATAAAGCCACGCTTTAGTTGATAAGACTTAAAGAAAAAAGATGTAAGTAAGAAAGAGTAAGGGAGCTGCTGGAGAGTTGTTTGATGAAATGTACGTGCAAATATAATTTTAAGATGCAGTTGTAAAACTGTTAACTAAATTAAATTTAAGCTTTACTACAAACTTATCAAACGTGCTTAATTAATTTCATAACTGTGCTTAAGAACCGATCATTTATTCCCCACATTCTTAGATGTTTATTTTGTTATGGATAATGAGACAAATTACTGAAGATTTGCAAGGTTCCTTATCAGAAATGCGGCTTTTCTTTTTACACGCGCTATATTCATTTATATGTATTGTTCGACTGTCGTACAGTAGTCATTGTTCCTTGTGCTGCTTACAAGCACTTTTTTAACCGGCTTGCAGTGCGTGGAGCGAGTTGTATCTGAATTCTAATTGGATAATCGTGCTGTTCGTAGTATATTTTATTTGATTTTTGTAGAAATGATGGAGCTAACCTCTTTCGAACGCTGTTCCCTTTTTTAAGACAAATTTGCCCCCAACTATGATCATTGTTTGCTTCTTTTTAACAACTTATACTACAATTGGTACTAGTTTTATAAGAACTAACAATCAAACTATGCTTAAAATGATCACTTTTTAGTCCCATGAAACAAATTGTAGTATAATTTTCTTCATGCATAATGAGCAACTTAAACATTTGAATCGAATAATTTTATGTGTATTCTTAAGAATTTGACTGCAGATCTCTTAAAAGAAATGTGAGATAAAAATTGCATTAAAAAATCTGGAAAAATGTCCTTCGATTTCTTTATGACAACTCGAGATTTATAAAGTTCTATATTCCTGAAACCTTCATGATAGATAACGATGAAACTCTTCATAACTGTATATTCTATTTGTGCCCAGTATTGCTCTACAAAAAAAGCGATAAAGATATATTTTTATCGTTCTATTCCCAGACTTACTGAGAAGACGTTTTCAAATTGTTAAATAAGTTAAATATAGAAGGGTAGCATAATTGAAATTCGGAAGACACATTTTTGTTTCCAGCGATGTCTGAGAAACGTCAGTAGATTTTCACTTCCCTTACTCGAATATTTGAAATCTGTACAACATACATGGGACCATTTCCATGTTTGAAGCAATTAATTGGCGGTTTCGAACACAATTATTTAAACAAACTGTAATAAAATGTTTTCAACTATCAATCAATGGTAATAGTTTTAGACCAATTATAAATAATTCCATTACAATGTAATGAAATCCCACCAACTGTTTAATTAAAAATTATAATTATCATTGCTTCTTTTTGATTAAGGCAATTTATCATTCAGCCGTATTCGATATAAGTTTCAAAAACAATATTTGGTGCAAAAACAACTAAACCAATTGTAACTAATATTTTAAAGAGTTGACACAATTTCATTACAATTTTTTCAAAAAATTATAGCATTTAAATATGTTTCAATATTATTGAATGAAAATAATTTTGTTTTTTATTTTCTGTTATTTGAAACAATTCAAATGAAAAAATTAAACCATTATCAATGTTATTATCAATGAAATTTCACCATATATGGTGTGCAATTAAATTGTATAAATACCCTTTTTGAAAAGCCTTTTTGAAAAAATTTCACAACGGATTTAACGAATTTCGGCTATAGCAAATTAAAATGGTTGGCCGCTTTGAATTTGTAATAACTGTGTTTAGTAAATATAAAGTATTTGTCGCTTTTGCGGAGACAAAGCTTATTTAGGAGGTGTGAGGACAATCCGTAAAAAACAAAAAATAACGAAGAAATTATTTTGTTTACTCACGACATAATTCCCGAAATGAAACTTGAGCCTGGGTAATGATATCGCTTTAGAATCCATTTGTTAAATTTGTCAGGGCTTAATTTAGAGTAGTTTAAAGAGCCTGATATCAAATTTAAATTTAGGCTACTTTATAACAAAAGGACGATTCATGGTTGTTCTTATTTTAGTGATTAATAGATGTTTATTACGACCTAAATGTGAAAATTAAACAAAAGAATCACCACAGATCACAAAACAATATAAATTAAATTAAAAAACTACTAACAGCGCCTCCTCAGATGTCCCATAAATCCTAAAAAGATCTATAAACCTAATAGTAGTGTGTGTGCCAATTCCTATATACTATAATTTAAAAGCTGAACTACATAACCTACATGAAGGCTAAAGTTTACTTTATAATCTAAAAATATGTCTACAAATTTATATTATGTGCAATTTCTATATGTGCGCCATGACAGATTAAACTGAAGATTAAATCGTAAAAAATGTCAATTTTGTTTCTATAATATTGGTAGAAAATTTATTTTGTGTTCATGAGCTCATTGGGTTAAATACAAAATGAGTCTTACCTTACCTAATACAACTTTTTGGTGATTATCAAAAGTTTGAGTACTATTTCTGATAGATCTTAAAATACTAATTGCAAACATATTTTAAAATATTTCAGATTGTGAGACGTTCTCGGTAAAAATTTCAAAAAATTGTTAATATTAGAATATTTGTGAAATGATGTTAAAAGTTTGTGCATATTAAAATATGCATAGAGAAATCTTCTCAAAAGTATGTTTATATTCTCTTGACAACACTTTAAGAAATTCCAGTTCTATTGAGAGAAGATTTCAAAAAATGGTTGATTTCGGGAATTGACAATATTTTGCGAATACGTTTGAAAAAGTTGGTCCATATTAAAATTATGCTTAGAAAGATCTTCTCATCGACATGCAGGCAACGCTATATTCCAAATTAAAGAAGAAAAAGTGTGGTTATGTTTGGGTCTCATTCTAAACTTGTTATATTTTAGGCCCTAAATCATTATAAACTTTGAGTTATGTCTACTGATTGTAGTTTAAAGGAGATATATTAAAAGAAACTTTCAGAAATTTTGCTTTTCGCACATTTCTAAGGGCTCTCAAAAAATTTACATTTTTGTTTTCCGAGTTACTTCTAGAATCAGGTTCAAATTAGAGAAACTGTTATGCATCTAAAATCAGAAAATCTTTGCAACGGTATAAATAAAACAAGCTTTCCAAACTTGCCAAAGGAAAAAAACAAACAAAATTTAATGTAATGAAATTTAATATACTGACATTTAAATCAATGAAATTTAATTTAATTTTAATCTATTTAATAAAATGGAAGTATTGGCCAAAATTGGCTTTGTATTACAGTAAATGAACTTGAAAATTTGAGTTGAAATCGAAATTGGTACTAGAAATGTTCGTGGGAGAAAAACAGGTTCCCTCGCATCCTATGGATATAGCACGGGAGCGCTTCTCCCATTCAATGAGCATGTATTCATTCAGTTTTTAGGCGCGCTCTGTGACAATGTTATGCCTTTTTTCTTAAATTGTTGCCTTTTTCTCAGGCAGTAGTATATCTTTCTCCTGGTCATGTCTTACATATTTATATTCGTCTTACTTATTTCGTTTCTCCATTTTTTTTATTCAGCTCAATACAGTCATTTCTCTTGAAAGATACTCTAAGGTTTTGCCTTAATATTAGTTCATAACTGCTTCCTGTTGATCGTCTAATTAAAGTATATTAAAGGAATCTTTTGAAAACACGCTTGTAAATGTGTTTAATTGTGGCCAATCATCTTATAAAGAAACAATAATTTATATTAAAGAAATTTCTGAACGCATTTCAATTGTCATGTAAGCTTTATCCTTAGGAAATATTGATGCTTTCAGGCAAACATCCGTGCTTTATATTTGTTTAATATAATATTCAATTTTCGATAATATCGCATTTGCAGGAAAGCATTTTATCTACTTCTCCCGCCTCAAATTATCATTATTGTTATGAACTCAACATATAACCTACATCTCTCCGCAGCCTTCCCCCCTTTCCATACAGCTAAACTTAATAAAATCCAATGTTGTAACTTCTTTTTGATTAAGGCAATTTATATATTTAACGAATACAATTTACACTTATAAACAAGAAAATTCAACTGAACAAATATAAATAAATATACTTGCATAGATAAAACTAAACTTACAAATAACTCGGAATGTTTGTAAAAATAAACCAAACAAAATAAGGAAAAAAAATAATCTTAACATTTAAATTAATAAATAAACCACAACAACAAAACAGCCCTTCAGATCGTATTTTCGTATTTATGAATTTGTTGCTGCCGATGGTGAAGAAAAGGTTAAATATAAACTAACAACAACACCAACTATAAAGACACCTCCTACTGCATAGAGAACGGCTTTCTCCCTCAGAGCTCTTAACATCATTGTGTTTAAGGTTCTCGATGCCCGACCCAATTCAGCATTAGTTTCCCTTAGCCGTGCTCTGGAATTCTGAATGGTTTCTCGTTGATGGTGTAAATCACTAAGAACTTGGGCTCCCAATGCTTCAGTCTCTATGACCACGCGATAACCTTCTTGCAAGCGATTGCCAGTCCTTTCGATTCTTTCCGAATTATCCAAAAGTCTCTGCCGTTGATCATTGCTTATGGCGACATCCTCATAATCGTCATAGTCTGCCACTGCTTGAAAATCTAAAGGATTTTGCTTTTTCCTGCTTGAGTCTTTAGCTTTTGAGTATTCTGTTTGTAATCGCTTGAGCTCAACCTGAGCACAGTTCAATTTATTGGTAGCTGTTGTCCTTGTAGCTGGATTTAAATCTCGCACTTCAAGGCCCATTTGTTCCAGCAGTTCGTGGGCTTCAGCAAGACTTGCATCGATTTTAGTACACAGCTCTTTACGTTCATTGGTCAAGGTGAGTCGTCCTATTTGACTGGTGATTTCAGCAATTAATGTTGCATATTGCTGTTCGTATTGCTCCAGCAGGGACATGATGTAAGTCAATTAAAGCTATTGCTTTCGATCGATCGACGTAAAATATGTTTTAATGAACTTTTCTCTATTTTTTTTTCTTTTGTTTATGGATCTGATAAACGTCGGAACAGCTGTTTCGAATATTGACAATGGATATGACATACTGAAGTTAGAGATGACCCATTGTTCCATATTTGTCACATTAGTACAGTTTTTAGTACAACAAATGCCTGGTGTGCCCTATCAGCACTAGGGGAAAACCCCGTTTTGCAGAAAGGAGATTTTTCGGTCTTTCAAATTTCTTTTAATTCAATGGAACCGATACAAGGGAACTGATTTTCGCTGTTATAAGATATTTTTGAGAGAAAGTAAACAATTTTATATAAAATAGAATTTTTCGCATAGAAAAGTGCCTCCACACACTATGTTTCTATGTGTGAAAGTGTCACCAAGGAAATATTTCATATAAAAGAATTTATTTATTTAATTTATTTACTCATTAAAGAATGATACTTTTCACATAAAATTTGTTTTATTTATACTTTTTTTGTAGGAAACTGCCTTAATTTACATTTTCTAACAAAACAGATGCCCTTGTATCTCATGAATGAGACAGAAGAGCTTCTCACATTCAGGTTGACGACGATTCCAAACGTCAATTTGAGATGCATTACAAGACTCGTCGATTATTCGACTACTGTGTTTGTCAGAAACATCGAGATTTTTCTTATAAAAAAGCGTTTTTGTTGTCTTTATGAGATGACGATTTTTATGGATGTTTTAGCAATTTGTATTTGAATGACGTTTTTTTAAAAATTAACAATTTGAAAAACCATGCAATTGAGACTACCTTCGCAACGAAGTCGGAACATTAATAACGGTTAGCTACCTTTAGGCTAAACAAAAAATGGGATGGTAAAGAATTTGATCTTCCAACAAAACATTCGATACATTACATTCGATTATATTGAATGTAGTTCTCCGCAAAAAACCAAACCAAATTCTGATACTACGCGGAGTGCAACAGAATCCGACAAATACAACAATGAAAACACTGCTTTGCCAATAAAAATGCCGATTTGACACTAATGACAGCTGTCAGACAATGCGGCCAACTTCTGGTTGCTAAACTGCAATACCGACAGCTTCCTTTCTAGTTTTTTTCTTGAAGGTATGCGTACTAAAATTTTAATGAATTAGGAAGAAATCGTGGAATATCAAAGAAAATCAAAGCAAATCGATAAAAATCATTAGTGAAATAAATAGTGGAAATGTGAAATTAAGTGTAACAATGAAACTAATTGGAATTCTGTAACTATTTCTATCTTTTTTTGGTAATACCGTAATGACAACAAATTATTGTGCGAATTCAAAATACTGGATGGCTGCTGAATGTAATGATGATGGTATGGATTGAACAGCCGACAAAATGGTTCAACGTTTGACTTTAAGAAGACGTTTGTCCTACAACACCAAATCCAACAGGAGACGTATGTAAGTAAAATTGTAAACAAATGGCCAGTCGGTAGAATGTTCCTAAAGAGGAGAGATACGATTTCGAAACTGTTGGCGAATTCGCTTCTCTGTGGACATTGTCTGGCTGGGGTACTACAGTTCAATGAATTGTTAACTAATTTTGTTTTTACTTTTTTTTTTAGTGTCCGCACCCCTGGCGGCCGCTTGGTTTACCAATACGTCAAAAAGAACAAGACTGTCCCAAAGTGCGGTCAATGTAAAGAGAAGTTGAAGGGTATACGTCCAACTCGCCCCTGCGAACGCAGCCGTTTGTCCAAGCGTCAGAAGACTGTCGCCCGCACCTACGGTGGTGTTCTCTGTCATGGCTGCCTGCGTGAACGTATCGTCCGCGCCTTCCTCATCGAGGAACAAAAGATCGTCAAGGCTTTGAAGAGTCAGCGTGAGATGCTCGTCAAGCCCGTGAAAGTTGTCAAGGTCGTCGAAAAGAAACCAGCCAAGAGCGGAGCCAAGACCGCCAGCAAGTCGGCGCCCAAGAAGCCCGCTCAAAAAGCTACTGGCAAATCCAAAAAGTAAATTTGGATTTCTACCGCCTGGTAGTCGTTCGTAGCCTGTTATTTTGAGTTGGAAAATTTCTTATTTTTGTAAAGAAAATATGGTTTAAGAAGTGACGCGTGTGTTTCGTATCAACAATAATAATAACAACAACAAAAAGCAAAATACAAAATATGTGTATAGAAGGCAACGTTGATAAAAATATGTGGAAAATACAAAAAACATTAAAAAAATTAAATTTTTTTTTTATAAATAAGAGTGTTTTTGTCGATGCAGTGTGAATGAATTAGTTGGCTAAATTATGAAGTTTACATGGCGGATGCATTTAAGTAAAGTTCGTGCTGGTAAAGTGCTAGATTTTTAGCCCAATAAGTGTTTACTGCACCATGGCTTATTAAAGATTCCGCAAGTTCTTAGTTTGGACAAGTAATTTCATTTAGTATTCGATTTTTTCAAATCGAAATAGTTTATATGTCTTAACGAGGACCATGTGGTTTAAAATTAAACAGTACTTAGCTCAATAATACTTATCGTCAGCTATTTTAGTTTGGATATTCTGGTGGTCTTTGAGCAAGCAACTGTTTCCTCTTCGGTTTTTTTTTCGAGATGACCCATATTCGCCAAAGAGCGAATTGATTGTGATGAACAACAGGATTTTTTCTGCTTCGGAATTGCACGGGGTTAGCTCTGGTTGCTGAGATAACATTATGTTTCTATTGCATCCTTATTTTAACGGTGTTAAAGTTACTTTATATCCACGGCTTTTTTAAGTGAACATTATGAACCGAACTCCCTAACCAATTTTCTAGTGGCGCATGAAATATGCCATAGGCAGGAAATTCAATATCAAGGTTTTTACGATCCCAAGCAGTTGGGGGGGGGGGGGGAAAGGCTGAAGGAGAATAGCACCATATTTTTTTGTGTTGTACGGAGTGAGTTTTCGCAAAAACCAAATGCTTAAGTAGAAATTTGAATTTTTGTAGTCAATATGTTTAAAGCAGGCTTTCTGGTAGAATCCAATTTTTGAAATTTTTAGAAACAATTCAGTTTGCCTGCAAAATTAACTGATTCCGTTTGCAGTATGAACGAGTTGTAAAGTGGTTACTATTCGGATCGATTTCGTTTTCCCCTCTTTAGATTCCCATCGATTTGTTAATTCCTAACAATGTGAGTCTTGACGTAAAGATCCGTAGACATTCGTTCAAATACGTTTCTCTAAATCTTTTAGCGTCAGCGGCGACCCTTCGCTTCTATAAATACCGGACACTCAGTGCGTGGCGCTCCAAAAATTATACAAAATGTTCTAACTTGATTTTAGTTGTAATGAAGAAGTGACTTGCACGAAGAGTAGGGAGCCGCATTTAATTTAAAAAGATTTCTTTAAAAAAAACCTGGGTAATAATAACAAAAAATATAAATGCTTATTAAGATAAATATGCTAGTATCTGCAAAACTACTAGTTATATTCTTTGCTACTGCTTAACTAAAAATATCAACTCCACTTAGGAAACTGAAATTAATTTCATTTCGTAAGAATTTTTCGTTTTCTGGGAAGGCAAATTTCACATTCGATGGGAATGGAATTCTGTGGCAGGTCTGCATAATTTAATTTCACTTTCACTAAGGCACGGAATTAAAAAAAAAACAACAAGACTGTACTTTGATTCATTTTGGATATTAAGGTCAATTGCAGTACGTTGTTATCACAAATGCTCATAAAAGTCTCGGCAGGTTTAGTTGATTTTTTTAAAAATCAAAATTTGCGTTAGCACCGCTTTTGAAAACTGTATTTTGACAAAGAGTATTCAAACCGTTGTAGATTTTGAGAACACAACGATCGAATTCAATTGCATTTAACCTTGATAGCTGGGCCATGCGTTACATATTTTCGATTTGGGGTCAATTTCTGGATTCATAATTGGTTACGAAGAATTACAATCAAGTCGGTTTTGGTTGTTACAAAATGCTCAAAACTCTACATTTAGTTTGAAAATTAGTATATGTTCAGAGCAATGCGCAGTTATGAACTCAACAAAACTAAAAACTAAAACTAAGCGTTTTATGGGCACATTTTCAAATATTTTTTAAATACTGTTAAATGTACGAGTGAACTAATTCTAATATGAAAGATATACACAGAAGAAAACCCAATTGACCCATATTATGAAGACGCTTTGCGAAGTGTGAAAGCTCTTCCTAAATGAAAGGGTTTATAAAGGCACTTTAACGGACGCTACGTATAGAAAAGTGTATTCACCGATACTAAAAGTACAGGAAAAGCGTCTTTACCTGTACTTTTCGTATAGAAAATTGCCTTCAACGACACTTTTCGTACAGAAAAGTGTCTTCACCGATACTTTTCGTACAGAAAAGTGTCTTCATGTACACTTTTGGTATAGAAAAATGTCTTCACGTACACTTTTGGTATAGAAAAATGTCTTCACATACACTTTTCGTATAGGTTTTCACTTCTCTTTATTAGATTACCACTTTTGTCAGCAAGCAATCTGCTAACCACTTTATGCAAGTTATTGACGGACAACCGGTGCAAATAGATTTTTTCTTGTCGGCATCACTAGTTTTTTTTTATTTCTACAAACAAGTAATTAATAATCTCACCTTTCTCAATCAAAAATGAAAATCCACTTTAAATTTCCTATGCCAAATTGAAAAACCCTTTATGTGAAAATTTCTATATACAACTAAAACTATTGAATTTTTAACAGAAAAGCGACGTAGTCAAATTTTTAAAATTTTTATTACAAAATTTAGAAAGCTGAAACCATAAGATCGTTTTCAGAAAGAAAAATAGAACAAAAAATTAAAAAAGAAAAACTAAGATATGAGTCATTTGAAAATTATCATATTTTTTTGTGAGGAAATATGTTTAAATTTGGAAAAAAAATTGGAACATTAAGCCATCAATATAAGTCAGTCACTGCACATAAGAGCAAAAAATAAAACAAATAATCTTCTTTTCCATATTCAGAGCTTTTTCCAAAGTATTTGGTAAATCACTTTCGACTTAGTTAACAATATTGAAGAACAAAATCCGCCGATAAAAGGAACACATACAAAAATGTCTTCTAAAAGGGTTTTATACGGAATATGCTTATTAAGATACTTTTGTAAATGTAAGAAAAATGATAAGGGGAATAATTTTCATATACAGGGTGGCGCACCAATTGCACTGTAATAAGAAATTCGTATAATATTTTATTATTTATTTATTTTATTTTATTTTTTAATGAAAAAATTCTATTTTATTTTATATAACTGGTTCTGAAGATTATATACCGCAAATGATCTCCATGTTCATTCACGCATATGCGGCACCTGATTAGAAAATTATTCATTCGGGATTGCCTGAATTATTGTTCATATGGGCTGCTTCAATTTAATCAAATTCCTTAGCTTCGTATTAGGACACTTATTCGTATGAAAAGTGTCTCTCAATCTATTTCGTAATTTTACAAATGTCTCAAAGGCCTCTCTTCGTATAAATAGTCTCTTTTAAGAACCTTCTCCACATGTGAAGCTCCTTCCAAGACAAAAAGCTTGATGGGAACTAACAGAACATCTAACAGACGTCAGTAATAAGAATAGTTAATTTATTTTGTTGCAAATCAATTACGTATTCCTTCAACTAGACAATATTTTCGCTATATTAATTTTTGGTCTGTTGGGACTAACTTAATTTAAACCCGCTTCCATTCCATACATATAGTTTTAATTCACAAGTTTATCTGATAATGTGATATTGATGTAAATAATTAAATTGTAACGCCAATAGTTGAAATTCAACTTCAACCAGCCGCACAAAATGTAAGGTTTTCCTGCAAATACAACCATGCTCTTCACAACAAAGCTAGAGATGGAAATGCATTATTCCAACTGCGACGATAACCCAAATAATTCTCACCGCTGCCATCACTAGTTTGTGAAAAAATGGCCGAAAACATGTTTTGTTCTCGCGACGGTCGTAATAATTTTTCGCGTTTTATGTTAATTCTAATTATATTTTTCCAATTTGAAACAGGTTAGTGCAGTCCCTGGATCATGTAGTGTCCCAGACTAATAAAACTTATTGGAAAAACCATAATAATCACGAAAAAAACTCGAAATAATTTGTCGGGCTTCTATGGTGTTTTTTTCTTTGATTTTATTTTTCTTGATTCTCTTAATTGCAAATCTCACTTTAATTGACCGCACTTGCAAAGCAATGTGCAATAGTCATACAGTGTGCTCTCTCACTCCAATAAGAATGTAAACAGGTGTTGTGTTTATATCTCTCTGTGAGCATTGCGGGCTACAAAAATCAAACAAAAACCGATGTGTGCGTGCGTGTGTATTTTGGCGTGTTTTGTTTTTGCCAGTTTGTTATGATGTGTTTCGTTGTGAAGTTGAAGTAAAATGTTCAAAACTATTTGGTAGATTTTGTAGTAGCCGTAAGCTAGTTTTTAACGTTTTTGACATATTTCATCAATGGAGCTGAAGTTTATGTGTTGCTTCTTTATTCCTGCTCGCCCCTCCTGTTGTTTTTGTTGTTTTAAAATTCGTTCTTGATTCTTACTACCTAGCGGTAGATGGCGCCAGTGATTGGTGGTATTTGTACGGTATTGCCAGATCCGCTAAAATTCAAATTAACACGAAAACTGGTTGCAAATGTGTTCAGGTAGGTGGATCTCGCATAATCAGATAAATCTGCCAAATATAATAATATTTGCGGAAGTTGTAAAAAAAAATTTTGTAAAAATTCAATCCCTCATAGACGCGCTCATCGAATCATATTTCAGTCAAATCTGAGAATTTCAGCTGACAACAATTTTCGATAATATCAATATTGGTATTTACCTGGCCACGAGTGGTCTTTAGGCTTTTTTTTTCCATCAGATTGACTAATTTGACTATGACTATGTTGACTAATTTGTCTCCTTTCACTTTTCGTGCACCGTTCGCAAAAAAACAAAACACTTTTAGATTTTATAATTTTTATATACATATATATTTATATGTATTTTTTATAGTTACAGGGTGATTGATAGATATTGCTATATACGCACGTTATTCTTATTACTAGATTGACAGCTGAGGTAATAACTGTTTAGATTTTTAGAGGAGTTTTAGAGGAATGGCATGGAAACACTCTGTAGACGCCAAGATTTCGGCGTGCATTTTTTCGTGGTGAATGAATTTTATGTATGTCTGCTTTTTTAAAATCATGATTTTCGGATAACCGATTTAGCAGGCTTTATATTGAATAAAACAAAATTTAATGCTCTTGAAATTAATAGGAATTTGACTCTGCTTTTCAAATGGCTTTAACTACAAAATATTGGCATTGCCTTTTCTGGTAGTTTGGTGATAGGGGCTTTGATTTCATAAAACCGATCTTGTCGTTATTTAGGTAATTGGTTCACAAGCATTAATCGATCCATACAATTTTAGAACATTTGTTGGAACATTTTAGAACTTACACAGATTTATAGTAGCATCTTTATTCGAGGATGTACGTGCAATATGGGCGTGTGATTGAGGAACATATAGAAAAATGGTTTCAAGTCAGGATTGCACACATTTCCACAGGCAATCTAAATGAACTCCAATAAAAAGTGACCTTTTTAAAGGAATAAGTTATTTTATTATATTGAGTTTTCTGAACATATAACATGAAAATTATTTTTCTGAATAAAATTAATGATGACAATGCAAAAGAAAAATACTATAGCGTCTGATTACGTATATATATAAGTACTCATGTGCCGAGTCGTATACAAACGTTTCAGAAGCCTTATGGAAAATCGATTCTATAAAAAAACACATGCAAATGAGAGGTCCAATGCATTCAAAAGCGATCGATATATGATTGAAAATGTTATCTTCCCCTCTGATCTGCCATCGAGGTCTTCAATTGAAGTAAATAATAAACTAAAGATAAAGTAAAGAAAATTTTTACTGAAAATCGACGTTTAAGTTCGATAGAGATAGCCGCAGAAATTTCTGTGTCTTAAGATTCAATTCTTACCATTTTCTACGATTTTTTTTGAGTATGAAACACTACTTCCGTCAGGTCAGAATTTCCTTCAAAATCTCAATAGCGTAAAAGTCGCCGAAGATATGCTAAAACGAATCGGTTCCGACCGCACATTTCTAAAACGTACTACAACTGGTGATAGGACATGCGTTTACGACTTCGGGAAGGCGTATTCCTTGTGCACTCGGAATACTTGCCCAAAGTTATGACGGTAACTAATGAATATTATTTGGGCCTTTATCATTAGATTTGAGAGAGTAATTTTGCCGAAAAAGACCAGATTTGTGATATTAAAATGCATGTATTTTGTACTACAGTAATACATCATCTCACAAGATTGTTATTGTAAACAAATATCTGGCCAAAAACTTAACAAATGTCATCGAACAATTACCGTATTCTCAAATTACCACATCCAGGCATACGCTTTCAGTCTATAATACAAGACATAAAAGAGAATTCGAGACGAGAACTAATGTGTATTACTATCATTGAGTATCTACTTTGAAAGTGATGCAAAAAATGAATGAATGCACAATAAATATTTTGTGTTTTATTGACTAATCCCGATACTTCTTTGATAGAACAAATGGCGGCACAAAGCGCTACCATCAAGACTTAAGTGACAGGCGTTATGTGTGAGTCCGGTGTTGAACCCATGACTTAAGGTAGCTCAATCACACCTCAACAAACATCGCGGTCGTTGTCGAGGGCATAACCTATTTTTTTGTACATAAATGTTAAGTTTGTTATAAACCACGAATCTGTAACAACACGTCCAAAAATCATCTTTAGTTCATATTTCTGTTTCAGTTGCTGTCATTTTTAAAACAAAAACACGGAATGAAAACAGTTATCGGTTCATGGAAATATGTATTCCACGCTCACATTTATCAAGTCAAATTACAAAATATTACATATTTTCATCACGTCTGCGGTTTTTGCTCACCTTACAAAACACTCTCAGGCATTTTTATCGCTTTTTACAACTGATGTTAATATTTTTCTTCGTTGCACTTACAGTTCTTTGCAAAAAAAGGAGGAATAGACAGACGTGAAAGAAATTGAACATAAATAATCAGCTTAAATTGAGTTTGCACAAATGGTAGAGCGTTGTTGGTCTCTCGCTCTCGTGTGTCCGCAAATTGATTTCTTGCTATAAATCACACCGAAATGTTGCACCAACAAAACCTTGGCGGACCATACAAGTATGCCACCAGCTATGGAAACAACCCACTATCTATAGCTCCGCAAGAGTAGCCACAAACGTGAAGACTAACAAAAAAATAGATAAGATGATTAGCAGCTTTGTTAGGAATATGGATGGAAAAACACATTTCAGATGGAATTGTGTTCCCACAATCTATAGATATTGATTTGCCATGATCAAGAGCTTGATATGTGTATATGAATCAGTGATTTGAACAACGGTAAACTTACATTATGGACCAATTAGTAATTGGGGGTGCATTTGGCTTGCACGTTTTGATGATTATCCATAGCAGTTTCTCTGGCAGGCAAAAGATTTTCAATATGGCAAACAAATTTCATATGAAAACAAACTTTTGACATTTAAAGATAAAGGAATAGAAAAAAATGATATCAAACTAGATTATAGTGAAAGCTCATATTAGATTAAAGATTGGGAAAAATAGGTGATCCCATACAACAAGTTTTTAATGTAGGTAATGATTTGCTATTGTTGTAACATCAAGAATATGTGTGTGATTTTTCCAACTAGAATATTATAATGGAAGATTTGTAGTAGTGGCTGACGAGACAAACTGTAAAGATGGAAAAATGTCATCTCGATATAATAAAGGTTGTCCCAACAAGAACGCAAGATTTAAATGACTGATGCAGCAATTGAATTCTTTCTCTGGCTGTATGACATGTGGCACCGCCTTGTTGAAACCACATGCCCTCCACAGTAATTTCTTCAGTTCTAGGCACGAAAAAACTGGTTATCATTTCACGGTACCGAACACCATTGACTGTTTGCGCTTGACATGCCTCATTTTCATAAAAGAAGGGCCAATGATTCCTCCAGCCAGAAATCCACACCACCCAGTGGCGCGCTGAGGATGCATTTCCTTCTCGTGAATCACTCGATGATTTCCTCATCCCAAATGCGACAATTCTGCCTATTGACGGAACCATCAAGATGGAAATGGGTCTCGTCACTGAAGATGATTTTATCGGCAAAATCAGCATTTTCATGTTGTCTCTCCAATACCCAATTAATGAACTCCCTTTGCTTTGTCCATGGTCAGCTGGCTTCAGTTCCTGAGTCAATTGAACTTTGTATGCATGAAGATGCAAATCTTTCGTCAAAATTCGTTGCATAGTGGATTTGGAGACACCAATTTGCTGAGCTCGGTGTCGAATTGAGGTGGATGGAGTTTGAGCAGCATCATCACGTACAGCTGCGACATTTTCGGTCGATCGACCTGGTCGAAGGCGCGTTGTGGTCTTTACATCGCTAACAGACCCCGTTGTGGCAAATTTATACATTAATCTCTTTACAGTTGATTGTTTTGGAGCATTATTGTGACCTCAAATTGATCGCAATTGAGCCGCAAAACTTTCACCATTTTGGTAAACAATTTCACAATGAGAATGCATTGTTCATTCGTGTAGCGCTTCATTTTTACTAACCTCGTATCTTCTACTAGCAAACAATAACAATTGTTCAAATGTCAAACAATGACACTTCGAATGGCGCCATATTTAAATCTTGCGTTCTTGTTGAGACACCCTTTACAACTTTCTTCATTACCATGCTATAAGGAACTATACACTCACATTGCTAGACAGATCTTTGTTCCTTTGGGTATGGATCTTTGTTCCCATTATAGGTATGACCATTAGTAATAAAAAAAATTCAACTGCTATTTCATTTCCCTAACAACGTAGTAAAACTGCAGAAGTAGATTAAGGTCTTAAATAATCTTCAGACTTTCATTTATTCTGAAGTCTGCAAAATTTTTTGATGAAAAAACCGAGTTGTTGCAGTTTTTTTTGCCGGCAATAGTTAGTCATTCTACCAATTTGTGATGAAAAAGTGGAATAAAAGATGGCAAAAGATCATTAAACAAAGTGACACTTACATCGTAGTTTAGAATTAAACATTTTAATAAAAAATTTGAAATTTTGTCCGGGCAAGAGAGAATGCGAAATATTTGAATCGCAGCGACTTTTATAAATTTTATTTAAATTTTCCCACTTTGTGGGCATCTTCTTACAAATTTGCAAAATGATGTTATTTGCGCTAGGAAGATCCATTATCGCAGCATTTAGCCGCATTTCAATTTTAACATGTTTTCTCATTTTAGGTATTTTTTGAGTGTTTATTTTTTTTGGTTGAGGTTTTTTCCATTTTGTGGTCATTTCCCTACGAGTTAGCAAAATGATGTCTTTCTCGCCAGGAAGATTCACTTTTGCGGTATTTAATCGTATTTAAATTGTAGCGATTTTAGACCGATTTTTCAATTGGAATTTTTTTTTTTTGGCGAAATTATGTAATTTTCGCCAGGAATATCCAGGAATGTCGCCAGGAATATTTAATCGTATTTCAATTTTGCAGAATTTTCTCGTTTTAGCGATCTTTCAAATGTGCGTTTTTTTTGTCATTTTGTGGTCGTCCATTACCGCAGCATTTAGCCGCATTCCAATTTGGTTTTTTTTTTTTTTTTTTTTTTTTTTGGTTTAGACTTTTTCCATTTTGTGGTAATTTCGTTACGAATTAGCAAAATGATTTTGTTCTCGCCAGGAGATTTATTTACGCGGTTTTTATTCGTATATCGATTTTACCGAATTTCCTTAATTAATTAAATTATAGCGATTTTTGTCATTTTAGCTATTTTTTTTTAAGTTTCGTAAGGAAATGAATTAGCAAAATGATGTACCCGTAATTCTTGACAGGAAGATTCACTTACGTGGTACTTAATCGTATTTCGATTTTACCGAATTTTCTTAATTTAGTGATATTTGGAGCGATTTTACAAATGTGAATTTTTTCCATTTTATGCCCATCTCTTAACAAATTGAAAAAGTGGCGTTTTTTGCTCTTGGAAGATTCATTAACGCGGTATTTAGACGTGATTCAATTATAGCGATTTTTGACATTTTAGCTATTTTTTAATGTTTTTTTTTTTTTTTTTTATTTAAATTTTTTTATTTTGTGGCCGGAAATTAATTTTCGTAAGCAAATGGATTAGCAAAATGATGTCATTCTCGCCAGTAAAATCCATTTACGTAGTATTTAATAGTATTTCAATTTTATCGAATTTTCTAATTTTAGCGATTTTCGAAGTGATTTTCCATTGTTGGCCATCTTTTTATGAATTGTAAAATGATGTCGTTCGCTCTGAGAATAAAGAAGAAGCTGGGATAAAGTTGAGTTTATTCGTTATTATTATACTTATTTCAACGCATATTTATATCTTGTCGTAATTCAAAAGTTCGATATATTTCACAAGTTATGGGAATTTTTCAAAATGACGTTTTTTGAAAAGTTACATGACATCTCTAAATATTAATTGATCCAAGAGTAAAGAAAAATAGAAAAAAAAAACAATTATGGGGCCATGAGTGCAATTGATGAGCAATTGGGTGCAATGTATTAACTCTATGAGAACGATTGCGAAAAAACAGTGCCGTGAGGGTTCTAGTGAAACCCAGAGCACCCAACACACTGTCCGTGCCACGATAATAATTGTAGCAATATGTCTGGGCACAGTATGACAAAAATTTGATCAGATTTTCGTGTTTAACTATCGCATAACATCATTTCCTTTACCCGAAAAGTAATCGTTGAAATGTTGCTGCAGTTCCAACAAAGTCGAAATACCACTACAGTTAAAAAAAAACATTTTATTTTTATTTAACACTTTATATCCTCTTCAATTTAATGAAAATTTTCTCCTTTGTTCTTAAAACTAGACCAGTTTCATAGGTAAGATCTTCAAGCTGCGTCACGGGTAATATTTGAAAGTTTTTCAAAATCGCGACCAGCATAGCTTTCATTTCCAGAATGGCGAATTTTTGACCTGAAGTGAAATATAATATAATACAACATAATATAAAAGAAAATGTGAATATTTAATATACCAATAACTTATAAGAATTGCACAATGCATTCACAAAGTAGACCATCATCTTAGTTACACTTGCATTTCCTTTTTTTTGATAATTAAAAAACCCCAAGAAACTTTTCGCCTTAAGTTTTTATATTCAATTTATGTTTTATCATATAACTTTATGCAACAGTTAGGGGTTTTTCTTAATTTTCTTTTCTTAAATAACAGTTTTATACCATATTTAGGGTTATCTATTTTTCGTTTTCAAGTGAAGTTAAATAAAGCACACATAAGGATATGATTTCGATGAAATTTTTATATCATTACAATGCTTGGAAATTTGCCATTATGTACGAAATATAATGTCATTTAAACGGCTGCCTCTGGATTGGTTGCAGCAGGGGATCCTTTTGAGGTAGTTTTCGAAAGAAAACGGCCCAACAACACCTCCAAACCATAATGCGCACCAGTTACTTTTTCCGGATGCAATGGCTTTCTCACAATCACTTCTGAGTTCTCCGAGGCCCATATGCGACAATTTTGCTTGTTGACTTAACAACCGAGTGAAAAGTGAGCTTCATCGCTGAAGAAAATTTTGTTCGATTGGAAGCTCACGTTTGAATTACTACTTTTGTAGTAGGTTTTAACTATTTATACGCGTTCTTCATTTGTTAAACGATCCATATTCGTAAATGACAAATTTTTTACTAAATAAATAACACTGCAGATGATAGGTATTTATAAGCTGACAGTCTTGCCAGACCGCCTTTTTTGAAATCGCTAAGTCGATAAGCATATATTATAATATACAGCGAATATATGTAGCTGACATCCTTACCAGACCGGCTTTTTGAAATCACTAATGGATCACCCTATATTATAATATACAGCGAATTCATCAACTCACAGCCTTGCCAGACCGGCGATTTTGAAATCACTAAATGGATAGCCCTATATTATTATAACATACAGCGAATTTTAAAATTTCGAATATGCATTTTCACCGCCACACTAATGGTCAATGTGAAATGTGCCAAGAATGCCATTTGTTGAAAATTGTCTACCCAGGTTGGCAGTTTTTGTCTTCAAACAGGAAACAAATAACAAAAAAAAATTTATCAAGTTTAGGAAATTGTGTCAATTCGTTAAAATTGTATATGTATGAACTTTGTATACTTCATATGATGTTCCTTTCTTTCTAGTTTATATCCTACAGATGTGAATTTCGAAATATCTCTTTGCATTTCGTGACTACGCTGTAAGAGATGGAGACTTCTTAATTTAAATGTTTTTAATTTAAGCTATTTTATTAGGCAAAATTTTAAATACCCCCTATTATACTCTTTAAAAATACGAATTTCCAAAACTTTCTGTTAGTCTTTAAAAATGCGGATTTCCAAAAATTTCTTACCAATTTTGAGAAAGGAGGTACTTGACGCCACATGTAGATCAATTTTATTCAATTTGAGTTTGTTGCGACTCAAAGTTGGCACACTTTTGTTTGAGTGTGTAAAAATAACTTTCATGAAAACCAAATTATTCCTCTCGTACATCTTATAAAAGAACCATTTACTTTGTCTGCGCCACAAAACCAACTTTCCGGCGAATATACGCCGTTAACCTGTTACCGGAACTCTCAAGTTTTCTCTGTTGCTTACTTACCAATGCAATTCCTGGATCCAGCACTGAATGGCACAAAGGCAAATGGATGTCTGTTTTGCGTATTCTCTGGCAAGAATCTTTCCGGCTTGAAGGTCAATGGATCGGGAAAATGTTTTGGATCACGCATTATGTCAAAGATGTGAACGTTTATTTGGCTATTTGGGGGTATAATTAAACCATTCATAATGGTCTCGTTAACACAAGTTCTGCCCACAAATGGTACAGAAGGATGCAAACGTAAGGTTTCTTTCAATACGCATTCTAAATATTCCAAACTATTGAAATAGAAGACAGACAACGACGAAAAATCATCTGGAAAGTTAAAGAAAAGTGTATATATTTATTAACTGCTTATATTTTTTTTATACGAGGATCGTGTTGCCTTTTTATGTCTTGTAGAGTATGGCAACGTCAGTGCTGTTGTGACAAATTTGATATTATATGTAGAATCTGAAATGCTGTTTCAAATAGCGCTCAAACAAGTGGTCACTTTCCATTATTCAATGCTATTTAATGCTTTCGCAGTTTTAAATTTGCACAGTATAAAAATCAATGTCTTCATCTCGAAAAGGATACACTTAGTAATAATGAAAAAATAACAGAATTCTTCACAACTAATACCACATTAATTAATTCATTTATGTTGAATGTAACAGGAGGTCGAAACACAGGCATATCTTTCCATTAGATGCCCTTTTCACATAGAAAGTTTTCTACCGCTCAAAATTTTGAATGTCAATCAGCACAATACGTTTAACCAGCATTGGGAAATAAGAATTCGGTCCCAAAACTAGCAGACCTAATAAAGGAGACACGAAAAAGTTGGAAAAAATGTTCTTTATTTTTCAACATAATCTGCTTTTAGTTCGATACACTTTTCCAAAGATTTTCAAGAGCCTCTATGCCCTGCTTATAGTAAAAACTCTCAAACTCCTTAAAATATCCATCAATAGCAAACTCCACCTGTTCATTGTTGGCAAATATTTTACCATTGAGCCATTTTTTCAAGCTTGAAAATAGAAAATATTCCATGGGAGCTAAATCTGGTGAATAAAGTGCATGATGAAGCAATTCGAATATTAATTAATTTTGGCCATCGCAATAGTGGATGTGTCAACTGGAGCATTGTCTTGATGAAACAACACTTTCTTTTTTGCCAAATATATCCTTTTTCCATAACTTCATCACCTAAACGCTGCAATAAATTAATATAATATTCGCGTTGATGTTTTTTTCTTTCTGCAGATAATCAATAAATATAATCCCTGTGAAACATCGTCAAACGCTCTACTGAAACATCTACACGACACTACTTTTTGCTCTATTGAAAGCAAGGACGGCACTGATCTTGCGGACAGTTTTCTCGTGTTCAAATCTTCGGTCAATATACGAGGTACGATATAGTACTGTTTCAAGTACGATATAGTACATTTCAGCTAGCTCACTCTAGCTTTGTGGATTTTCTTAACCGTGTCTGGCGTGATGTGTTTGTCTTGGCAGCTCGTACGGCCTCGTTTGAACTCTGTTACCCAACATTTTACAGTCGTAAACGAAGCAGCAGACTCCGCCGGAGTAGAATCTAGCTCGGCTTTAATATTGGTTGGACTGAGACCTTTCAAATGGAAATATTGAATGGAAATATAACGGCTACCAATTTTTTCCATGTTCACAAATTCATTGAGATCGTCGTGAGGAAGTTTCTGTAGAGTGTTTAGCGATGTTTCACCGCAATAATACCGAATTTTTGCATCTATGAGACATGAGCCCACCACTTCACACCTGAGGCAAAGGAACCGGAACAGTCAAAGCAGTGGACTGAAATGGGAGGATCGTGTCCAAAGAAGGCGAAGACGGTTCCATTTACGGGCAAGGTCATGGCGTCTATTTTTTGGGATGCGCATGGGATTATTTTTATTGATTATCTTCAGAAAGGAAAAACCATCAGCGGCGAATATTATGCTAATGTATTGCAGCGTTTAGATGATCAAATTATGGGAAAAAGGCATTTGGTGGGAAAGAAAGTGTTGTTTCATTACGACAATGCTTTAATTCAAACATCCACTATTGCACTGGCCAAAAATTAATAAACTAAAGTTCGAATTGGGCTTTGCTCTGACTACTTTCTATTTCCAAACTTGAAAAAATTGCTCGGTGGTAAAAGATTTGCAAACAATGAAGAGGTGGAGTCTGCAATTGATGGATGTTTTAAGGAGTTTGACTTACTATAATATATGACTTACTATATATAGAAGCTATTAAATATCGCTGGGAAAAAGTATATTGAGCTAAAAAGAGATTATGTTAAAAAATAAAGAAAATGTTTTCCAACTTTTTTGTGTCTTCTTTGTTAGGGCGGCTAGTTTTGAGACCGCCTCGTATAATATGTGTACTGTGGGAAAGTCATGGACCAATCTTGGTGACTTCACAGTAATCGTCTCCTTTGAAACGGCTTCACATGGTCAAGTTTGTTGTTGTAATTGATGCATATTTCGCTCTTAGTAATGAATAGAAACAGAATTTCAATTTCCATCACTGGGACATACTTATGGTCCACAGCGGATAACGCGGCATTGCTTGATGAAAATAATGACGCCTCTTCATTGCAGTTTAGGTTCCACATCTAATGAAGGAAACGTCTTAACATCGCAGACTTTCCATCTTCTATCAGTTTAAATAATGTTGTGGGCTATACTGCTATAAGAGGGTATACCTATAGAGGCTATAAGAAGTTATTAGCACCAATTAGACATCATAAGAGAATGTACGACCACGATTAAATTCATTCAACCACATTTACAGTCACAGCGCTAGCATAGACGTGCCATGAATATTACCAAATTCTGCTTTATTAGGCTGTAAAATTTTTATATGTAGAAGTTTGGTGACTTTTGGAAATTCGTTATTCCCAATTTGTCATTAACATGCAAATTTTTCGCTTTAATCGGTCATCTACAGAAATGATACTACTTGATGAATTCGTATCAAAATTTTAAAGTAAATGTCCGAAACATGCTACGCTTTTTTTTAGATTTTCTAAAAAGTTATTGACCCACCCTCTTCTGTACAGAACACAATTAGCATTTGTATATCAAGAAGCCTGAGTACTTATGGCAACAAAATAGTAAAAAGCAACCCTCGTAATGTGATTTCAACTTACCTATATTCTGAATTTCTTTCCTACACTTTTCCTGTATATCCGGATGTACAGCCAAATTGAGTATGGTGAATATCAGACACGTCGATGTAGTATCATAACCTTCAAACATGAAGGTATTGACCTCATCACAGATACCTTGATGATCTATATTACCTTTGGATTCAACGTCCAATAAAGTGTCCAACATGGCATAACGTTTCTTTTTGCCGATAGTGTCACTGGAAAGAGAGAGGCAAAAGCATTGAATGGATCATTTTCTATCTATGAGTATTCTTAAAAACTGACTCATACTTACTCTTGTTCTCCGTTTACTTCATTGTGCATTTGTTTCTTCTGAAATTCTTGTCGTTTTTTCTCAATTATGCGACTGCAAAAGTCATGAGCAATTTGTAAATCCTTCATGTGTTTATCATATTTTCCGAATAGTTTGAATGTTCTGTCGTAAAGCAATAGCAGATTATGTACCCTTTCAATAATAATCACTTCAATATCATGTATAGTTTGGCGATATTTGGCACTGCCGCTAATGTCATCCAATTTTACACCTAAAGCGGTCTCTGCAAATATTTTCCATTAAAACGGATAGTTATTTTCCTTAGTGTCGACTTGCCAAACTTACCGCAGACATTGTTTAAAGTGAATTCCGTTATGATATCGGCCAAGTCGATTTTATCATTCTGCAGAGTTTCTAAACGATTTAAAAGTTTCAGGCTTTCTTCCCTAAAAAAAAGTAAAAGACCTAGATTGAGACATGTGATGGAGTGGGTTTATACACTCCGTTAAAAAAAAGTACCGGGTATTGAATATTTAAAGAAAAATCCAAAATTCTTTTTGACTCTAAATTGATACAACTGTTCTCTATGCTGAGTCGGAACATGTTTACTATGCTCAATTTTGTCAGTTGAAATTGAATATGTTATGCGATTTTTACAAAGGATATTAATATCAAACAAAGAAATTCTTTCCTAAAATTTGTATAGCAAATGGAATTTCATATGCCGAACCGCTGAATATGTTACAGAAGGGGCTTACGGTGAATCGCCTTTATCGGAAATCTGTGCATATTAGTGCTAACAGATATGCCTCGCTCTGGTCGGCATATCTGTCTTTAACTGCAGTTAACATCGATAAGGTAAAGGATAAGGCGGGTAAAAATCATCCTTCAAGATGGGGAAAGAGATAGCCGCGGAGTCTTAGAAATAAATTCCCGCCATTTTACAGGATTGCTTAGACATGAAACGTGTTGTCGCTCGACTAATTCCGAAAGAGCTGAATTTTTTTCAAAACCTTAAACCCCTAAAGATCGCTGAAGGGATGCTAGAACGGTTCAATTTTGACTCCACATTCATATAATTTATTATAATTGATGGAGAGCCGTGGCTTTATGAGTTACACATGCAAATTAGTCAACAAGGTTTGGGAATGGCGACTTCTCTACTGGAGCAAAACCGAAAATATGACAAAATTAAGGTAACGTTGAATGTTTTCTTTGTTTATCAAACTGTTGTACATTTGGGATTCTTGTTGGAGAGTCAGATAGTAAATAAAGAATATTAGTAAATTCGCTTAAAACAGATTAGGTTGCGGAAAGAAAACTCATTAGTTTTGTACCATGATAACGCATCATCTCACAAAACTGTCTCCGTAAACGAATTTTTGACCAAAAATTCTACAAATATGACTCCGACTGACACATTCTCTTTCTAATACTTAAATTACTACTTCGAGGTAGCCGTTTTTAGTCAAAAAAAGACATAAAAAAAGAAGTCGTTTCCGGAAAATATATTTCAAAACCCAGTGTGATGATTGGATTGGACTCGTTCGTCTAAGTGTATTATTTTGGAACGGATCTACTTTGAAGGCGGTACCAACAAATTGAATAAATAATAAATATTTATGTTTTATTAAATAACCCTCTGCATTTTTTTGGCAGATGTTATCCTCTCAGCCGTAAAATGAATGATCAGCGACTGCAACTGTTTTTCAATGGGTTCTAATTTTAAATCATGGGTCAACCTTCTCAAATACTTTCACTAAGATAGTTGGAAGCGATCATTTCCTATATTAAGTTTATACTAAGAGCGTCTAGAAATTACTTGGCATTTGCAATAGTCCAAAGTGGCGTTTGCAGAAAGAACCGGCAGAATGATAATAGCCGGCAGCCAGTAGTATTTTGAATAACAAGTACGAGGTGTGTTCAAAAAATATGTTCACGGGCTACGTACATTCGACTTTTGATTATTGTTTCTTTTTATGTTGGTACACTTGTCTCGAAGCTATATATTGACGGTTTTATCCACACGGCATGTTTAGTTTGTTTGTGAGAGACATAAATAAGGCAAGTGTTTTGCTTGTTCGGCGATTCGGTTTTTATCTCCTCAATCGTCGCAAAATGCCGTCCTTTCATGGGTCTCTTCAATTTTGGGAACATGAAAAAGTCGCAGGGGTCCAAATCTGGTGAATACGGTGGCTAAGGCATGATAACGGTGTTGTTTTTGAACAAGCAAAGATGAGTGAGCAGGTGCATTATCATCATGCAAAAGCCATGATTTTTTTTTTCATAATTGCGGGCGTTTTTTTCGTATTGCTTCACGCAATCCTCGCATAACTTCAGGGTAATACTCTTTATTTACCGTACGACCTTGTGGTAAGAACTCCTGATTCACTACGCCATGGAAATCGAAGAAAACAGTAAGCAAAACCTTGACATTTGATCGAACTTGGCGTGCTTTTTTTTGTCCTGGCTCTGCTGGACTCTTCCATTGGGACGTTTGGGCTTTGGTTTCAAAGTCATAACCACATACCCATGATTCGTCACCAGTTATGTTTCTTTTAAGCAAATCTGGATCATCGTTGATGTCATTCAACAATTCCTGAGCGATACTAATGCTATGATGTTTTTGGTCAAAATCCAGGAATTTTGGAACGAACTTCGCTTCATGCCGAAAATTTCCGAAAAGATTGCATGGCATGAGCCAACCAATATGCCGACATCCTCACCAACTTCTCTAATTGTGATTTTCTTCACATAACAATTTTCTTCACTTTTTCAACATTTTCATCGGTTGTTGATGTGCTGGGGTGTCCAGAGCGAGCGTCGTTATTCACATCTTCTCGACTTTCTGTAAAAAGCCTGTACCACTTGTAAAAATTTTTTGGACTTAGAGTACTCTCTCCGTATGGCACTCTCAACATTTCAAGTGAGCAGTTAATAAAATTTTTTACACAAAGTTTTATGCAACTTCTTTGATCCATTTTTTTCGATAGCAGAAAATGGCCGAACACGCAAAACACTTGTCTTATTTATACCTCTCACAAATAATCTTCGAGACGAGTGCACCAACATAAAAAAAATAATAATCGAAAGTCGAATGTACGTAGCCCGCGATATTTGAAAATTATCTTATTTTTTTAACACACCTCGTATAATATTCGTCGGCTCCTTCCTTATAACAATATTAAAAAATTTTGCAAGTATTTTTTTGCGTACAATTTGGACTTATTTTCATTTTCGTTAGTTTTTTATGTACCAAAATTAAATTGAATTAATTTTTTTGTCGCAAACATATGTAATCCAAATATTACTTTTTGGAAAAAAACGTTGTTTGTATGTTTAAATAATTTTGGGTCATGTTTCAGAATCTTAAATTTGAAAGTTGTAGGTGCACGAATAATTTCTGTGACCACTGTATATGGTTTTCTAACATGATTAAATGATTTTTTCAAAATGCAATCTTCGAATAAACGGAGGGAATTTGGAATGCATGTTTATAATATTATATAAAGACGACTAAAAATAACCTCGTTATCACGCGAATTCCAGCGTTATCAAGAGATTATAAACCAATTCATAGAATTCCGCGCGTTGGCAGGTGGAAATGCTGCCTGTGACGTATATTACGGACTGGGCTTAATGTGAGTAGCGAGAAACCTAGACGAGAGTCAAAATAAAGTAAATACACACATATGGGTGTTTATTTACATAAATATTTAATTTAATTTAATAAAATGAAATTAAATATTCAGATAAGTTATGCTATAAACAAAATAATACTGCAAACTTCATGGATAATCAGATTAGAATTGAGTTCATTAATTGGAATAAACAAACAAAAATTAAAAAATAGTTCAGTTCCCAATTCCCATTTTATCACAGCTGTTAATCTTCTAGGCATTGAGTCAAGTTTTTCTGTGAAATCAAATGAAATTTTTCTCTATCCATTCTGTAACGCCTTTAGGTCATAGTTGAAAAAGGAAGGGAAAAGAACTCAAATTTTTTGTTTGTTTTTTTTTGGCATAGGGAGCTGCTGTGGACGATTAATAGTTTTGGGAATATAGGGTGATTTTTTAATCGTAGTTTTTTTTTTTTAAATCGAATAAAACACTCAAATTTGCATCGTATATCAAAATTTTTTATTGGAATCGATAAACTGGTCCTTGCCATTTAATTTTTAAAAATAATTTTATGTAAATGTTATCCGCGGCTCCTTCTCAAAATGTCCATTCAGAAGCATTTCTTTCTTCAGAAGCATTTTTCGAGCATTTCGGCCTGTATTTCACGAATGACGCGTGTTATGTAAAGCTTCAATAGTGTTCGGCTTGACATAACCCCACAAGAATTAATCAAGAGGCGTTAAATCACAAGATCTTGGGGGCCAACTCACAGGGCCAAATTGAGAGATAAGCTGCTCACCAAATTCATCCCTCAACATATCCATTGTTTCACGAGCAGTTCGGCATGTTGCATCGTCCTGATGAAACCACATGTCAACCAAATTCAACCCAGCCAATTGGGGCAAAAAAAATCGCGTATCATGGCTCGATATCGTTCGCCGTTGACGGTAGCGTTTCTTCCACGCTTGTCTTTGAAGAAAAATGAACAGATGATGCCACCAGCACATAAACCACACCAGACTGTCGTTTTTTCGGGATGCATCGGTAATTCATATATGGCAGGTGGCTGTTCACCACTCCAGATGCGACAGTTTTGCTTGTTTACGTATCCGTTCAGCAAAAAATGAGCCTAATCGCCGAACACAATTTTTCGATAAAACAGCGGATTTTCATTGAGCCCATTCGCCAAAAATTAGACATTGTGGTGGGTCATTCGTCATTCCATGATGAAATGGCAGAGTATACTGTACACTTTTCACTTTGACAGATGACGTTTGGACGCCACTACCAACCAGTGCTGCCAATCTGAAAAACTTAAATCTTAAAAAATCACCCTATATGATAGAGCAACCGCCCAATTGTGCCTGAATATCACTGATCACTGTCTTGTTGAAACATCCAATTGTGTAATATGCTCAATTTCTTTACACTAAAAATGATATTATTGTATTGAGACCGACTGTACGGAGATGATTAGTCCACACAACTATCATTATTTAAGCGGCGGTCACCTCGATGTGTCTGACAAACATTTTGATTAGTCGAGTAATTGACAAGTATTGTAAATATAAATGTAAAAAATAGCTCACTGAATGTGAGAAGTTCTCCCATATCTCCTTCATGGGATGCAGTGGAATTTCTTTCAAGGTTATATTATTTTTCAAGGTGTAGAGGTAGTCTTCCTTATTGATGCGATAAACACGAGATTGTCGACCACCGATACCGAAATACATTCCCAGACCATTACGGGGTTATTTTGATGGCCATTATGTTTTATTGTTTTGATAAAGTATTTATTTATCATTAAGGACTTCATTATTACCGCTCCATATTCTTTTTTTTCAAGTTTTTTAACACCAAATGGGGTGGCTATTGAATTTGTGCGCAATATTGAATGTTTGAGCATTATAATTGATGATAAACTCTCATTTGATTTGCATACTAATAGAGTAGTGAATATGACCCTTCGGCGGTTATATAATTCCGATTTAATAATTCCACCTCATGTTAAACGAAAATTAGTACATGGTTTAATAATGTCGCACATAGATTATTGTATCGAAATAAAGGGTATCCCAACAAGTTTTAAATTTGGCGCTATTCGAAGTGTCATTGTTTGACATTTGAACAATTGTTATTGTTTGCTAGTAGAAGGTACGAGGTTAGTAAAAATGGAGCGCTACACGAATGAACAACGCATTCTCATTGTGAAATTGTTTTACCAAAATGGTGAAAGTTTTGCGGCTACAGTTCGCAAATTGCGATCAATTTGGGGTCACAATAATGCTCCACATGAGGCAACTGTAAAGAGATTAATGGATAAATTTGCCAAAACTGGGTCTGTTAGTGATGTAAAGACAACAACGTGCCTTCAACCAGGTCGATCGACGAAAATGTCGCAACTGTACGTGATGATATCGCTCAAACTCCATCCGCCTCAATTCGACACCGAGCTCAGCAAATTCATTTCTCCAAATCTACTATGCAGTGAATTTTGACGAAAGATTTGTATATTCATGCATACAAAGTTCAATTGACTCAGGAACTGAAGCCAGCTGACCATGGACAGCGAAGGGAGTTCGTTAATTGGGTATTGGAGAGACAACATTAAAATGCTGATTTTGCCGATAAAATCATCTTCAGTGACGAGGTCCATTTCCATTTTGATGGTTTCGTCAAGAGGCAGAATTGTCGCATTTGGGGTGAGGAAAATCCTCGAGAGATTCACGAGAAGCAAATGCATCCTCAAAGTGTCACTGTGTGGTGTGGATTTTGGGCTAGAGGAATCATTGGACCTTTTTTTATGAAAATGAGGCATGCCAAGCGCAAACAGTCAATTGTGTTCGGTACCGTGAAATGATAACCAGTTTTTTCTTGCCTAGAACTAAAGAAATGAATGTGGAGGGCATGTGGTTTCAACAAGACGGCGCCACATGTCATACAGCCAGAGAAACAATTCAATTGCTCCATCAGTCATTTAAATCTTGCGTTCTTGTTGGGACACCCTTTAGATGTGGTCAGGCCTGTGCATCATCGCAAAGTACGCGCTGCCGAAACTATCGCTTCTGTTAGGGAAAGCATGGCGGATAATCGGAATTTGTTGATTAAACGGCGACCTATCTTATGACTTATTTTCCATTTGGACTTGCCCCTCGATCCAATTAAAGCCGGCTGACCATTTACAACGTTGTAGATATGCTGATTGGGTGCTACAGCAACAGGCTTTCAATGCTGATTTTTCGAACAACATTTTCTTTAGTGATGAAGCTCATTTTTCACTCGGTGGTTACGTCAACAAGCAAAATTATCACACGTGGGGCTCGAAGAACCCAGAAATGATTATGGAAAAGCCATTGCATCCTGAAAAGTGACTGCTTGGTCACTGGAGCAATCGTTCAGAGCACTATGGCAGTATAATAATTCACTTTTTTGACCTGCAATTGAAAATTATGATATGCGATATGCGGTTTCAACAAGACGGTGCCACGAGTTACACAAGTTTCAATAAAAAGTTTCCGGAAAGCGTAATATTACGTTTTGGCGGCGTCAATTGGCCACCAAGATCATGCGATTTCACGCCGTTAGACCTTTTCTTTGTGGGACTACATCAAAGACCGTGTTTACGCGGATAATCCCTCAATGTTGGAGCATTTGAAAACTAACGTTCGTCAAGGGACCGCCGAGAAACCGCTCGAAACGTGCGAAAAAGTGGTCGAAAACTACCTCAGAAGGATCCACTGCTGCAACCAATCCAGAGGCGGTTATTCAAATGACATTGTATGTCGTATATACTGGCAAGGTCTAAGCATTATAATGAAATAAAAGTTTCATAGAAATCGTAGCTTTATGTATGTTTTATTTAACTTTACTTTTGAAACCGAAAAATGGATAATCCGGTATAATGATTTCTTGCAATATATTAACGTATTTCTATATTTTATATAGATTTGTTATAATTTTACGAGTATCTGTTGCAGTTTATCTTTCTTTTGTAAATTTTCAACTGTTTTATAAGTAATTCCTATATGGTGACGAACTTAGGCTTTACTAATACGCATTTGGTATTTAACCCAAATACAAATTAAAAATCATTAAGTTGTTGCCACCACTTATAATGCAAACATTTTTCGCACGTGAATGATGTCATTGTTTAGTTAATTTTGACGCAAAAAAATTATACAGTTTAATGTGCTTCCCTTTTGTGCTTTGCATCGTTTTAATTTTCAATACAATTCCAATTTAATTACCAATTAATATGGCATTATTTATTTGCGTACAGCTTTGGTTATTTGAATATAATTAAAAACGTCATTCTTATATACTCGTATTGTGTGTTTACTTTATGTTGGCGCTGACAGTATGCTGGCAGTTAAAAACAGGTACGAAAGTAATAAACTATTGCTTGAGGATATGGACCAGGAGTGTTCAAGCAATCTATACTAGTTAGTTCGGGTTTATAAAAACTGGAACTAGGGTTATTAAAACTGAGATTTTGCCAGCCACTGTTCGTAATTTTCGTTCAGAAGATGGTCGGAGCCAATTCGTACGACTACTACTGAGAGCCCAGAACCATTAATTCGGAATTGTGATCATAACTTAGATAATAACTTTGGGTCTCTACAGTCTATTCTTCTCAACGTTTACAAACCCCATTTGTCTCAACTACTTATCTATCACGTACGATATAGCGAGGATAAGTGGCTGAATGACGCATTATAGAACAATAACAAATGGAGGCGGATTTTTGGAACAAAATCATATTCAGTGATGATACTCATTGTTGTAACCACGTCGTCAGTCCTCAAACTTCTCACATTTAAATTTCAGAAAATTCACAAGTGAAAAATTAAAAAAAAAAATGTCTCAAAAATGTGACACTATTTGGTGGGGAATTTGTTTCGGAGGCCTGATCGGACTACACTTTTTCTAAAAATGCGATTGGTCAGGCAATAACAGTTATTAGCACTCGCTAAAGCGACATGATAACTCTCCTTTTTGTGTGCCTAAATTGGAAAATGTGGATGTAGACAACATGCTTATATGCCGGCGTTCTGAAACCACACCACAAGCATTAAGTGTAGTAGACGTAGACGAAAATTTATTGAAATTGAAAGAAAAAACAAATACTAATTTCTTTTGTTATAACACAAGAAATAAAATAAATACTAATTTCTTTTGTTATAACATTAGAAAGAAAATAAATAATAAAACAATAACAAAACCCCAAATTAAATTCAGTATTTTTCAAAAAGTAAGAAATTAATCAAAAAACATTGGGCAAAATAATAAGTACATTTAGTTAAAATAAGCAAAAAAGTAAAAAATCTAGTTTTTTCTGCTAAATTGGGTGAGTTTCGTTAAAAGCCGTTATATCCACCTTTATTTTCAATTATTTTGTTGACTCTATTTGGCATGACGGCAATAAACTTCCTGCAGGTTTCTCCTTATTTTTAAGAACCTTCCAATTCTTTGTTTCAACTTTCCCCAAAGATTTTTGATTGGATTTAAGTCCGGAGATTGACTTGGCCAGTCAAGAAGAGCAACGTAATTATTTTGGAACCAATCCTTTACCAACTTAGAATTATGTTTCGGATCGTTATCCTGCTGGAATGTCCATCTAAGAGGTATACTTTCCACAGCATAGTTCAGCGTTGTATTTTCCAAGATATCTTTGTAGTGGAGTCTGATCATAGTGTCGGTAATTTGATGTATCGGACCGACACCATGCCACGAGAAACAACCCTAGACCATAATATTGTCGCCCCGTGCTTGACCGTCTTCTTTGTAAAGCGAACATGGAATTCCTTAAACCTAGGGCATAGAACATTCCATTCACAGTCGTCTCCAAGTACATGAATTTTTGTTTCATCGGCATTTCGCCATTTTTTTCACCGTCTCTTCCGGACCAACTGGAATGACTTCTTGCACACGCTAATCTAGCATTTACCCTTTGTCTAAGCAAAAGAACTCTTCTGGCTATCCGTCCTGGTAAATGTGCTTCTTGTGGTCTACAATGAACCGTTCGGGTCGCCAATTTCTGCTGAAATCGCTTTTGAAGACACAAACGGGTCCTTCTTCGCAAGGGTTACAAGACGGATATCTGTTGCTTTTGAAGTTTTTTTTTTGGGTATTCCGCGAGTTTCAAAGGACTTTTTAGACCTTAAATCATTCTGTACAAAAAATAGCGACCGATTCACAGTTTCTACTATAGAACGAAGACTTTGGCCACTTTCTCTTAGTCCTGAAACAATTTTTCTCTCCTCCGGGGAACTTTTTCGATCCATGGCTGGTGTTTTTTTTAACGAAATATATTGTTATGAATTAAGATAAACGACAGTAAAATATCTAGCCTTTCCAAAAAGACTTTAGCAGACTGCGAAAATATTTATGAATTGAGCAGTGTATTTATTATTTTGATCAAGTACTGAAATCACAACTGAACAAAACTAACTCACAATGAAAATAACGGCGAAGCCCTAGTTTTGTTTTTACTCTTAAAGGCATTGCCATATTAAAGTTATTTAAACAAAAAGGAATTGCCATGTTTCCTTCCATTGAAGTAACTAAAATTAAAGAAGCAAGCAAAAATAAGCAGGTGTACTTATTTTTTCGACCATATGTGTATATTATCAAAAAAAGAAAATCAAATACGACTTTTTTTATCTTATTGTGCAAATTTTAAACGTAGCCAGCCAAATTTCAACAAAACTATATTTATAACTCAATTCACCAAAATTTAATTGCTATACTAAGTATTATAGTTTAAAAATCGGCTAACTGATTATACAATTTCATCTTTGAACGTTGTAATAAGAAAAATGTTAAAACTTGTTCTTGACTTACTTGAAGACTTCATTGAAACTTTGCAAGACATTAAAATGAAATGCCGGTGTTAGCATTTTGCGTCGCGAGTGCCATTTTTGATCTGATATAGAAAATGAAATAAAATAATCGTTATTGATATACTTTTACCTTCACAGATTCACAGATTTTCATCACAACAAACCTGAGCTGATTAGCAGGCCATCTCCTAAAAATGTTTTAATAGCCGTATAGAGTATCGATTTTCTTAATATTTGTGTACTTTGAAATAATTCTTCGGCATCTTCAGCATTTACTATAGAATATATGGGAGATCCAGCTACATAGAGAACGTAGGCTTTACCCTTTGATTTCAAAGCCATCGAACGGGTATATTCGAATATTTGTTCTACGGTGACAAATAAATATAAAGCAGAAGCGATATTGCAGTTGCTGCTTCTCATATTACCTGGTGTAAGTTTGAAAAAGTCAAAGTTGTTGCAAATTTTGTTGCGCCCGGTGCAACCCATACCTTATCCTCCAATTTGCTGCCATCGATGGTTTTAAAACGTCTACACAAGGCTAACAAGCAATAATTCTCGTTTAATTTGTACAAATAAAAGGATAACAACCCAAGGAGGGCGAGTAGAAACAACCACATTTTTAAGAATTTATAGATCTTTTGAAAATTTGCACTTAGTCCACTTTGTTCACTTTGTATACTGGTTAGATTACATTTGTGTTACCGATACCGGGAATGTATAATAACAATTATCTTTATACTATGTATAGTATTTTCTAAGATAGTATCAAAAACACAACAAATTTCACTCGTTTAAACTGAGTCAACCTGTCATATACACTATTATATTCTGACTGAATCGTATGATGATTAGAGCTCCAAAACAAAAGTATCTCTCAGCCAGAGTTACCTAGCTGTTGTCACATATGACCGTGAATTTTCTGATATGTACAAAACTAAGGCTAACTGTTACAGAAGGCCATAGACCATTAGAGTCCTAACTGAAAAATACTGAAACTATAGATTATACGAGGTGTGATAAAAAATAACCGTTATTTTCAAATTTCGTGAGTTACGTATATTCGATTTTCGCATTTTTTTTTCTGTTATGTTGGTACACATGTCTGTTATATATGTTGACAATATCAGCCATTTTGGATTGTCAGTTTGTCTTTGACAGATAAAACGGTTAGTCGTGTTTTGGTGTGTTCTTCGATTTTGTACTATTCGAAAAAATGAATCAAAGAAACTGTATTAAGTTTTGTGTAAAAAATGAAATTAAATGTGCAAGGACATTTGAAATGTTGACTGTGGCGTTGTTTGGCGAGTCTACTATGAGCCGAACACAGGTTCAATTGTGGTATAACCGGTTTAAGGAAGGCCGAGAAGATGTCAATGACGATGCTCGTCCTTCTGGTCGCCCGAGCACGTCAACAACCGATGAAAACATTGAAGCAGTGAAGAAAATGATTTTGGACAATCATCGAATCACTATTAGAGAGGTTGCTGATGATGTTGGCATATCGTTCGGCTCATGCTAAGCAATTTTTACGGATGTTTTAGGCATGAAACGTGCGGCAGCGAAGATTGTTCCAAAACTGCTAAATTTTGAGCAAAAACAACGTCGCATGGACATCGCTCAGGAGCTGTTGAACGACGATCAACGACAATCCAGATTTCCTCAAAAAGGTCATAACTGGTGACGAATCATGGGTGTATGGCTATGACATTGAAACCAAAGCCCAACTATCCCAATGGAAGCGTCCAGAAAAAAGCGTCCAAAAGACCGAAAAAAGCACGTCAAGTTCGGTCAAATGTGAAGGTTTTGCTCCCTGTTTTCTTCGATTGCAATGGCGTGGTGCATCATGAATTCTTGCCAGAAGGTCGTACGGTCAATAAGGAATACTACCTTGAAGTTATGCGCCGTTTGAGTGAAGCAATTCGTCAGAAACGCACAGAATTGTGGAAAACCCAATCACAGATATTGCACCATAATAACGCACTAGCTCGCACATCGATGCTTGTTCGTGAGTTTTTGGCCAAAAACAAAACTGCAATCAAGCCTCAACCATCGTATTCACCGGACTTGGCCCCCGCTGACTTCTTCCTATTCCCAAAACTGAAGACACCCATGAAAGGAAAGCGTTTTGCTACGATTGAAGAGATAAAAGAAAAATCGAAACAGGAGCTGTTGGCGATACCAAAAAGCGCGTTTCAGAAGCATTTCGAGGATTGGAAAAAACGCTGGCATACGAGGGGGATTGTATCTGAGGGGGATTACTTTGAAGGGGACAATATAGTTATTGATGAATAAATAAATAATTGAAAATAACGGTTATTTTTTGTCCAATCACATTGATGTATAAAACTATTTGGTGTGAAGGATCTATATTAACAGTGATTCCCTGGGGCTTGCTTAAGGGCAATCATTTAAAACTGTTGGGCGTTAAAGTAATGAGGACACAGTCTGATCTATTCTGATCGAAGTCTTTTTTGCCCGTCATCAAGTGTCTGTTGGGACAAAGCTACCCACCAGTGCATCCGCGGAAGCTGAAATTCACCACAAAGTGGTAAAAATTTCGTAATCACCAATGAATTTAGCATAGGCTTGTCATGCGAAAGAAGCGGTTTTTATGGTGTGTTTTCTTAACATTTTCCTGAGAGTTAGTATAGCAATGAAAAATCAGTCATTTTGGGGCAATTTTTCATTTGACCAAGAAATTTTGTTTTTGAATCAGAGTTTTCATACCGAAATTAGACAGTAGAAATGTGTTTCTGCCAAATGTGATTATGTGGCAGTCGAAGCCAAACAAATTAATAGCATTTAGACTTGGAAGCGGTACAAAAATGCTTCTTTGGAAATATGGGAAGTGATGAAAATGTTATTCTTTTTGAATGATTTCCAGTTTCGTTTTTTGCTGGGCAGAATCGATGCTATCCTTAGGGCACAATTAACGCTGGGAATATTTTTAGGAGTATTGAAATGCTGCCTGCTTTTTTTAGGTATAAAATTGTCTGATAAACCACGAGAAAATGCCAATATTGCAACTAAAGTATTCTTATTTCTTATATTTCTTCTACGGCCAAACTCTTAATTCGTATTGCCAACAATTTGACAAAGCTGGGCACAGCTTTAACCACATAGAGAGAAATTGCGTTTCATGAAGACAACATCAGGCCACCGACATCGATAGTGATTCGCTTGAAGTTCCGGCAGCTTGGTTTTGGTGTTCTTATGCATATATCTTATAATCCGAGTCTGAGTGAACCGTGCCGCCAAGTGATCATCATCTGATCCCCTGCAGCAAAACACTGGGGAAGATTTTCTATTCAAAAACAATTTTAAACTCCGGAATAAATGAAAATCCGAAGATGCCACATCAGGACTGTAAGGTGGAGGTGATATCACCTACCAATACGAGGTGTGCTCAAAAAATAAGGTGAATTTTCAAATTACGCGGGCGACGTACATCGACTTTCGATTATTATTATTGTTTGAACACACCTCGTATAACCTCATATATGTTTTCCAAATTTCATAGCATTTTCTTTTTTTCTTCAAAATTAAGAAAGATGCAATCGGAACAAATGGCGCTTGCAAAATCTCTATAATTGACTTAATTATAATCAATGCATTTCTCCTTATTTCAGAAGCATTAGTGGAAGATATAATATGGATAAAAATATACATACATACGCATACATTCTGATCATGGCAAATATTTCTTTTAAATTCAAAATTTTTGACGTGAATCAAAGTTTTAGTTTCTAATATAGTACATTTTGAGTACGATAGGTGCCGCACAAATCATTTAATAAATATGATTTTCAACCTTTTAACAAAGCGTTTCCAATCAAAAATATTCTGCATCCAATAGTTTGAAGGCATTTCGCGATACTCGTTCCAATATATTAAAACGTTCTACTATTAATGTTTAAGTGTCAAAAGAAACTATCACAGCACAACTTAATTCCCATAAATGTGCAATAAAGTGAAAGACAGCATTTCAATACCTCAGAATATCCAATCTTTTCCTTAAAATTTGTCGGTGGCAACACTGATGCCGGCTGCACTACTGGCCCAACTATCGTCATTAACATAGATGTAGATTAAAAATGTTTTCATTCGATGCAAAATACTCTCTCAATTTCCGTCTCTCTCTCTCTCTTTCTCTGATGTTTAGCGAAATTGTGGTTTCATCAACGATGTCATTATTTTTCAAATGATGACTTTTAATTGATACGAGAAATTGGGCCTTTTCACTAATCGGGATTGTTGTCAAATGTAAATTTAATGTTAAAATAAACTACAAAGTGTGCCAGCATAACATATTATAGGCGCATACAGCTGGCGTCAAGAATAAGTGATATGTCACAACTGTGAGTTCTGACTTCTTCTTTCCCAAGATCAGGAAAGGGCTGTAGTAGACATAAAATTATTATAAATAAAAAAAAAACGTAATACCGCCATGACTTTTGTCAATGTTTGACTCTCTACAATTACATGTTTTCTGTCAAGAAATCAAATGCCATTAACTGTTAAGGGATTTCGAATTAAGAAGACACTCTGTGGCTGTTCATTTTTGTCGACCGCTGTATACTACTCGTATACAATACATGCCAATGTTGCATCATCATGAGTTTGTAATTTTGCACTTTCGTGCGACCTTTGTTATTGCTAATATATTTTAAGTTGTGATTAACAGTTCATAGTTCAGCATTTGGCAACTTTATTGCTGCTAGCAAACACTGCTTAATTAAAGTCGATGCATTTCGCTAAGTGTGAGACTGATAGTAAATGGATAAAATAGTGCACAAAATATAGCGAAAGCATCCGCATATGAGTCTCTACTTGGCACCGTTCATGCTGTCGCAAACGCACGTGCTGCACAGCGGAAGAAAGAGGTAATAAATACGATTTTTTTATTTCTTCTTCTTCTTAGGTGGCGACTGGAATAGACATCCTCGTCTATTATACGCCGCCCGTAGAAAATAATTCCAGGCGCTTCGATCTTCTGCGCTTCTCCTCCAATTCGTCACACCAAGTTTGAAAAGCCTGGTCCTTCGAACGGAGTTTTGGTCGTCCTCTTCTGCGCCGTGCATGGAGTTCGTTGTCGAAAACTTTCCGCGCCAGAGCATTTGGGTCCATCCGCACAACATAACCCAGCCAACGCAATTGCTGTATACTAATGCGTTTGACCACCTCGACGTCGGCATATTGCACATACAGCTCTTCGTTCATGTGACGCCGATATTCTCCGTTAACGCTGATGGGTCCACACATTTTCCGAAGCATTTTCCTGTCGAAAACTGCCAGTACTGATTCATCCGCTTGCGTCATAACCCAGAATTCTGCGCCATATAACAAGGCAGATAGAACCAAAGTCTGGTACAGTCGGATTTTTGTTTGTCGAGAGAAGGCTTTATCATTGTATCGCTTGCTTAGCCCAATTTGTAAGCAATACTCTCCTCTTTATCACCATGCTGACATCATTCGTTTTGTTTACAGCGGAACCAATGTAGATGAATTCTTCCACCACTTCAAAATTATAGCTGTCAACGTTCACACAGCGTGCCAAACAAGTTAGTTTTGTTCTCCCATTTTGCTGCTTCCTTCTCGATGCCTGAGAAGGCTGCAGTAACATCTCGCAGCCTATATTACACTGTAATATAGTTGAAGTACTGACGAAGTTATGTTTTGAGATACGACACTCCAGGTGTGCAGTCCAAGGGGGTTTTACGTGAGTGTCGCCGTGAAGGCTAAGTTAACTTGGGCTATCTACGAATGGCATTTTGGCAGCAGACTACCGCAACTGTCCAGCCAGAAGGTACGAAATTGATTATGCTAGTATGGAACATAATCTCCATTGGCGGAGATGAGGCCTGTCTTACTACCTATGCCACTCTATGGGTCTGTGGCACCAGGTTGCAATGCAACTCCACATTCGAACACAAAGACTTTACCAGGGATTTGGGTTTCAACTAACAACCCGCGTGATGCGGCCAAACTCACCGAGGCAGTTTTTTAAATAGTGCCCCCCAGGTGTAGTAGAAGCTACACAATGGCTGCCTCATATAATATAGCACGTAATATATATCGTGATTTATGATTTCGTCTGAAAGACATACTTTTTTGCATACCCAATAGACTAAAATTTTGCAAAATCTCGTCCATGCGATAAATGAAAGAAGGTCAAGCTCGCAATTTGTGAAAAATGCTACAGTTTTTCAACTCTTTCGATAAGATGTCTTCACTTTTTCAACGGCATTGGAATGCTATTGTGTCAAAGAACCATTTCATACCTTTTCAAAAAAGAGAAAAATCTTTATTTACTATTCATCCACATTTATTTCATTGTCTTTAAATTTTTTTTCGCCCAACACGATACACTTATGCCAACGTTTTTGAAATCCTCAAAACATTCCAAATATTCTTCTTTCGATATGGTCTATAAAGCTTTTTGCAATTCATATTGAATCTTTTCAATTGATTCAAAACGGTGCCCCGAATCACTGTTTTCAGTTAGGGTTTAAAAATCAAAAATTGCCTGCCCATAAATTTTACCTTGTTTTGTGAATATTTTTACGTAAAAGATGCATAATTTTCGCATGTAAGACATAATAAAAATAAATCCATTATTTTTCCAGTAGATGACTTTAGTAATCTGTATCTCGCGTTGCATAAATGCGATTAGTTTACGATAGGTGGCGTTAAAGAAATAAGATTTCGTATTTAAAAAATTAATCGGACAGTTATATGGTCGCTTGATTCAGTATTATTTGTTTGTGAGATAAAGATGGACATCAACAAAGGCAAAATATGGCATATTCTACAATTTTTCTTCGATAAAGACGAAAATGCAAGCCAAGCGGTTGAAATGTTGAACAGCGCTAATGGCTTTGTAATAGCCAAATTTGATAGACAATTTTCATCTTGTCGATTCCATTTCTGTAATTTTGATGTCAAAGATACACCACGCTCTGGAAAGCCAATTGTTGAAAATGTCGATACTGTCTCGATTGCCCAGGAACTAAACTTCGCACAAAGAACTGTTTGGATCCACTTGAACTAAAAGAAACTCATAGTCGAATTTTCATACGCAGGTCACTACTGAATTGCAACAAAATCGATCTGTTTCTGAAGCTGACGGGGCGACTGGTAATGAAAAGCCGGTCACTTACGACAACGTTAAGCAAAAACGATCATGGTCGAAATGGGGTGAGCCGGCCCAAACGATGGCCAAGCCAGTATTGAAGTTCAAGCAGGTTTTACTGTGTGCTTGGGGAGATTGACAGCAATTCATTTACTATGAGTTGCTCCTCTAATTTGTAAACTCTTAATTTGTACTGTCAACATTTGTACGAAGCAATCGCCCAGAAGCGGTTAGCTTTGACTAATTGCAGAGGACAATGTCACGCCACACACACTGGTAGTGACTCGCCAGAAATTCCGGGGGCTTGATTGGGAGATTCTTTTGCTTTTGCTTTAATCTTATAGTTCGGAATTGGCATTAAGTTATTAACACTTTTTCCTATCCACAGCAAATGATTTTGCTTGTGAAAAATTTGCCCCAAGAGAAGCTTGTGAAAATCGACTATTCCAGGTTTTTGCTAATAAGGATGAGATCTCTATTAGAGAGGCACAAACGGAGTTATTAGTTATTGAATAACACGGCGCATATTTGACTTAAATCGGTTAATAAGGATGAGTTCCCTATGACAGAGGCACAAACGGAGTTATTATGTTGGCTTCCTGGAGGTTTCTACTGGTATTTCATACCAAGTTTTTTGAACAAAATTCCATAACTGATCCTTATTTTTAAGAAACTCCTTTCCAATTCTTTGTTTCAACTCTCCCCAAAGATTTTTGATTGGATTTAAGTCCGGAGATTGACTTGGCCAGTCAAGAAGGGCAACATTATTAACTTGGAACCAATCCTTTACCAACTTAGAAGTATGTTTCGGATTGTTATCCTGCTGGAATGTCCATCTAAGAGACATACTTTCCACAGCATAGTTCAGCATCGTATTTTCCAAGATTTTTTTGTAGTGGAATATTAGTTATTGAACAACACTGCGCATATTTCACTTAAATCGAATCATTTTATGTATGCTAAATAAAACCTTCAATGTATTGGAAAAATAATGGATTCTTTTTACTGTACTTTACAGTATTCCCTGTTGGCAGGAAGAAACCTATAATGGACTATATCATAATAATTGAAGAAAAGAGTTGTGAGCGATATTTTTGGTTTTATTTCATCGTCGCCATGGAATTCCGACTGGTCGGTTGGTTTCAGATCATAAGCATAGATAGATCCAAGTCCGACATCACTTAAAATTGCGCTGGTATCTGGAAATCATCTCTTCACAGATTTCAATGCAACGTTCTTAATCGAAATTTGACGCTTCCGCGGACCAAAAATATTCACCCTTATCGCGGTTGGCGTAGTCGTATTACGACGGCTGTCGTAGTCGTAGGCGTTTTTCATGTTTAATGGTATCGCGTAAAATTTACGCCAACGACGTATTTGTAATAGATTTAAATTTGAAAAGAGTACCTTTTGATGCAACCGTGCAACCGTAAAATACATTCTAGGACTAAGAATGTGATAGAAAGAACAATAGGAGTTCTTAAAAATAGATTTCGCTGCATATTGAGAGCAAGGCAACTTCACTATTCTCCGGAATTTGCAGGAAAAATTGTGGATGTTTGTGCGGCTTTGCACAACATTTGCATTCATTATAAAATAGAATGGCCTGAAACCGAAATGGAATTTGAAGAAATAGAGATTGATGAACTTGAGGGTGATGAACTAAGATCTTCAGATATTAGAATGAAAATAATGCAAGCTTTAAATGTATAGTCTTAACAATTCATTTTATTTAAAAAAAAAGGTAATTCAAAACGTAAATAAACTTAAACTTAATCGAAACCTATGACATATACTACTTATTAATAATTACAAACGATACTTCATTTCCTCTATTTCTAATTTTCTTTTTTTCAATTCCAGTTCACTTTTTCTTATTTTATAAAGTTCTCTTCTATGCTGATCTTTTTCTTTTAGTTCCATTTTATAAAATTTTAATTTTTCTTCCTTTAACTTAAATGTTTTTCTGGAATATCTTTCTATTTCGTTTAATTTTGTTTTTATTGTTTCGCACAATTCTCGCTGTAGTTTCACTTGCTCTTCAAGAAGAGACATTTTATTTTTTGCCTTTGGTCTTTGGGTAGGCTTAACAGTTGAGGTCTCTTGGCTATCGTCGCAGCTATATGAGTTCGCAGTTGTTGGCTAAACTTCCTCTTCCTCGCTTCTTTCTATTCCAATCCCAAATGATGGTCCGGGGTTTATTACTGATTGTATTTGGAGCAAATTAGCTGCCACTTCTTCCACAGTAGACAGGACATACTGCTTAAAGGGCCCTCCACCTGTTGCGCGAAGCTCTGCTTTGTTGTGAACAAGCTTTTTCTTTAATTTAAATTTGAAATCTGCCCACACCTTCATCCATCCTTCTCCAGTACGGGCTGGTGGACCGACTACATTAAGCTCCTCCGCAATTTTTGCCCATTCAGCCTTAACATTAATTTTGTTCAAATTTTTGTTGTAGCGTCTAGCTAATTCAGGGTTACTTTCCATTTTTTTAACAAGCATCTCAAATTGTTTGGGCGTAGTGATTTTTATCCTTAAATTTATAAAAACATGATTATTAACGAGTATTTTGTCACGAATATTAAAAAAAAAAATTTTTTCATTGACTTACATATTGTTAGCAGCCATTTTTGCAACTGTCGTACTCGAAAAATTTAACGACTGTTTTTTTTAAATTCGCCTGACGAAAACGACACTCACGATACGATTATTTGTAATAGAGTGGCAAACAGCGTCGTATTTTTGTCGTTTTCGCCTTACATGATACCGATTTTTAAAAACGCCACAAAAACGACGCGACTACGCCTACCGCGATAAGGGTGATTATTTTGAAATGGTGTTGACTGAGACGTTAGAAATGGCAACATCATCAGCTAAGCCCCTAATTATTTGACGAGAGTTTTTGAATTTTGTTTTTGAATTGGTAGAACTTGTTGCTTGTCCTGGACACTATTCGTCTTCAATTCGGCGACATTCTAACTTTATTCCATTGCAGAAACTCCATTTCGTCAACCAGATTTGATTCAACTTCTTTGCCCAATAAACCCACATAGTGCAATAATCGCCAAAGTCTTTTTTTGACGTTGTACGAAATCAAGCGTAGCTTAAGCACTAAGGAAATTTATAATATGTAATTTGACACAGAAATCTGTTATAATGGAGTTTTTCTGAAAACGTATGGCATTGTAATCCTAACAACGTTTCTTGGAATTGATAAAGTTGTTCTTTCTGAAAATGTCGTTTTTTAAATTCCACTGAGTTTACATCTGTTTTATGTTAAAGATTGTCTTTTTTTACAAAATTCTGTTTAATTTTACATAAACAGGTTGATGTGTCCTTAAAATTAAACCATTTTCCAATATTAGATCTTCCAATTTTGTAGCAGGCAATATATTAAAGTTCCTTAATATGGCCACCAGAATTGCTTTCATTTCTAGAATAGCAAATTTTTGTCCTGGAATTAAAAAAGAAAAACAAATTTCATTAATGCATATATTCCATGTTCTAAGACCACATATTAAAATAAATTTTATTTTTCTCGTTCTCTTTTCAGGTACGATTGTTGTAACACATTAATATAGATATTGGTCTACTGTCTTACCCGGAGAGCAGGAATCCTTTAATCGATACAAAGTTTGTATTTCTGTTTGTATTGATTGCCCAAAACCTTGAGCTGTTTAGCCGCGAAAAGTTTGTAAAGCAAATACCTGTCATATAAAAATCTAACTGAGTTCCAGCTGAGAAATGTCATTTAAATTAAAGTGTTCACAACTTTTACACTACCGATTATGTGAACATACATAATAAGTATCTCTCATATATTTATTGGATTCATTGGAAGTATTCTGTAATATTTTTATCGATTCGGCACATGTAATTCCATATGTAATAGAAAATTTTGAGACAAATTCTTTGGTTTGGTAGCAAAACACACCTAAGATGAACTGAGAAAATTGAACACAGTAAATGAACTAAATGGTATATCTCGTTCATACTCCGCGTCAGTGTAGAGGACAGCTGTGCCAACTAATCGATCAAAAGGACTCTGGCAATCTGCTTATGAATATGAGATATACGATATAAGCAGATAAGTTGGCAATTTTTCCCAGTTTTTTTTTTACGAAAAACTTATGTTTCATTTTGTCTGTTGAAAGCACAATAAAGGCTGAACTTGCTTGATCTTGGGGCCCACAGTTTGTAATGAATATATCCCAAACTCTTGGGAAGATTAAGTTCGCAATTGGGCAAAATCGGTCCAACAAGCAAAAACTTGCCCATATAAGGACTGGACTTACCATTTGCAAAATCAATATTTTTCAGGATTTTTCCAAAATACTATTATTAGTTATTCGTTAATTAAAAGTAATATCGATGGCACTACATAGAGAATGGAATGAATTATTCCAGCTCATATAGGATTTGAAATAGAGCTCCTTCATTGTTGTCGTGGATATTGAAAAATACCGAGAAAATTTCCACACTCAATGGATAGACGGCTTAAGTCGGCATATAATGTTTGACGAACTGTGAACATGGTTATTGGCTATCCCACTTGTCGAACGATGAGTCCGTACTTCGCCCAGGACACTGTGGAACGCAGGTCATGGTGTGGTGGGTACATAAGCTTCGAACCGGCCGAACCTTTAACGTTGAACGAGCACGTTAGTCTTGTCCACTTATTTTTACTACCATTCGTAATTAATTCGAAATGACAAAACGAACTGGTGCGTTAAAAGATCCATCAAATTCATTACTGCGAGCCTAACCAAAAACATTAATGCGAGCTGTACTAAAATGCTCAACTATATATTTTCATTGTGGATCTACTTTAATAATTTATAGGTTGTTTTCTTAAAAAACAATCCTCTCGGATGCTATGAGTTTTAAGATTCCTATGTACACATATGGTCAAAGTAATAAGTACATCCTATATTTTTTAAAGATTCGTAGACGAAAATTTATTTAAATTAAAAGAAAAAATAAATACTAATTTCTTTTGCTATAACATTAGGAATAAAATAAATACTAAAATAATAACAAAAAACAAAAATTAAATCCAGTATTTCTCAAAAAGTAAGAAATTAATCAAAAAACATTGGGCAAAATAATAAGTACATTTAGTTAAAATAAGCAAAAAAGTACAAAAAAATCAAGTTTTTTTCTGCTAAATTGGCTGAGTTTCGTTAAAAGCCGGTATATCCACCTTTATTCTCAATTATTTTGTTAACTCTTTTTGACATGCTGGCAATAGGCTTCCTGCAGGTTCATAATAAGTTTTTTGAACAAAATTCTACAATTCTCCTTTAAAATTCTTTGTTTTCACTCTCTCCAAAGATTTTCGATGGGATTTAAGTCCGGAGATTGGCTTGGCCAGTCAAGAAGAGCAACATTATTAGCTTGGAACCAATCCTTTACCAACTTAGAAGTATGTTTCGTTATCCTGCTGGAATGTCCATTTAAGAGGCATACTTTCCACAGCATTAGGTAGTTCAACATTGTATTTCCCAAGATATCTTTGTAGTGGAATCTGGTCGTAGTGTCGGTAATTCGCTGTATCGGACCGACACCATGCCACGAGAAACAACTCCAGGCCATAATATTGCCGCCCCCATGGTTGAGCGTCTTCTTTTTAAAGCGAACATGGAATTCCTTATCCGGGCCACAGTCGTTTCCAAATACATTCATTTTCCTTTTCATCGCTCCCCAAAATGTTTCACCATTTTTTTCACCGTCTCTTCCGTACTAAATGGAATGACTTCTTGCGAACGCTAATCTAGCCTTTAGCCTTTGTCTAAGCAAAGGAACTCTTCTGGCTATCCGTCCTGGTAAAAGTGCTTCTTGTGGTCTATAATGAACCGTTCGCGATGGAATTACGTTGCCAATTTCTGCTGAAATCGCTCTTAAAGACACAAACGGGTCCTTCTTTGCAAGTGTTACAAGACGGATATCTGTTGTTTTTGAAGTTTTTTTTTGGTCTTCCGCGAGTTTCGACGGGCTTTTTAGGCTTTAAAGCATTATGTACAAAAAATAGCGACCGATTCATAGTTTCTGCTGTAGAACGAAGACTTTGGCCACTTTCTCTTAGTCTTGAAACAATTTTTCTCTCCTCCGGAGAATAATGACTTTTTCTATCCATGGCTGATTTTTTTTAACAAAATATATTGTTATGAATAAAGATAAACGGCGGTAAAATAACTAGCCTTTCCAAAGTTAATTAAAGAATTGAGCAATGTATTTATTATTTTGAATAAGTACTGAAATCACATCTGAACAAAACTAACTGACAATGAAAACAACGGGGAAGCCCCAGTTTTGTTTTTACTTTTAAAGGCATTGTCATATTAAAGTAATTTAAATAAAAAAAAATTTCCATGTTTACTTTCCGTTAAAGTAACTGAAATTAAAGATAAAGCAAAAATAAGCAGGTGTACTTATTTTTTCGACCATATGTGTATGTTTCTATATGGTGCATCAGCGTTGACGTCCTGCAATCGGTTTTGGATTGAATTCAATTGGACTTATTCCGGATATCATCAAATTTATCTACGACTACAAATCCAGTTTTTAGACCACCAGTCCAAGATCTTAAGTTTGCAATACATTCCAACGCTCTCCTTTTCTCTTTATATCTTTTACAATTCACTTACCAATGCAATTCCTTGAGCCAGCACTGAAGGGCACAAATGCAAATGGATGCCTCTTAATGGAATTCTCTGCGAAGAATCTCTCTGGTTTGAAAGCCGTTGGATCGGGGAAATGTTTCGGATCACGCATAATATCATAAACATGGACATTGATCTGAGCGCCTTTAGGTAGAATCAAACCATTCAAACGAGTCTCGTGTACACAGGCCCTAGCGAGAAATGGCACGGATGGGTACAAGCGTAGTGTTTCCTTTAGTATACATTCCAAATACTCTAATTTATTGAAATCGAAAACGCTGAGGTCACTAAAGTTTCCTGAAATGGAAAAGAAATTTAGATGTAATTTAAGCATCAAATTACGCTTCTTCCAAATAACCTATGTCGTTAATTTCCTGGCGACATTTTTCTTGAATATCTGGATGCAGGGCCAAATTAAGAATGGCAAAAATTAGGCACGTCGATGTTGTATCATAGCCTTCAAACATGAAAGTGTTGACCTCATCACAGATACCCTCGTGATCGATGTTTCCTTTGGATTCCTCATCGAGCAGCGTGTCCAACATGGCGTAACGTTTCTTTTTGCCATAACCATCACAATCTCTGAAAGTTGCAATTATCAAGTACGTTTCCTATGAGATGTGTTCACTGCTCAAAATTATATTAATTTATTACTTACGAATCATTTCCCTTCTGAACTTTCCTTTCCTTGTATTCTTCGCGTTTTTTACGAATAATTCGACTGCTAAAATCATGAGCAATTCCTATTTCCCGCACTTGCTTTTTATAACTGCCAAATAGTCTAAATAGTGTGTCGTAGAATAGCAAAGGATTGCATGTCCTTTCTAGAATCACCGATTCAATATTGTGTATTGTTTTGCGATATTGAGCACTTCCGCTGATGTCATCGAGTTTTATGCCCAAAGCGGTTTCTGAAATAATTCAAAGCGTTTACTGTGACATTCATGGTATTACCGTATCAACTGTATAAAAATACTTGCCAATGACATTGTTGAGAGAGATTTCTGTCATAACCTCATTAACATTGATTTCATCCTGCCGAAGATTTCGTAATTTCTTCACGAGCTTCACACTCTCTTCCCTTGAAAAAAACAAAAAGTAGATGGTTTGCAGATTTAACATTATGAACATTATGATGGAGTAGCGAAAATAATCTACTGCGGTCATTTGTTGACAAATGTTGCATTGTTTAGTCATGATGCAGGATTATGCATTTAGTGGTTTTAAAACCACCGGTCTGACACGGCTGTCATCCGAATATCGATGAATATAAATGGATGTCATCCATACGAATATAGATCGTTTAACAACTGAAGAACGCGCAAAAATAGTTAAAACGTAATACAAAAGTTGTGATTCAAATGAGGGCTTTCAATCGAACAGAATTTTCTTCAGCGCTAAAGCTCATTTCTCACTCGTTGGCAACAATTGTTGCAGATGGGACTCAGAGACCCCAGAAGAAAAAGTGCGTGTTATGGTCGGTAGGTGTCATTGGGCCTTATTTTTACGAAAACGACCTCAAAATCGATAAATTGGTCTTTGCCATTTAATTTTGAAAGATAATTTCATGTAAATGTTATCCGCGGCTCCCTTCTCAAAATGTTCATTGCGAAGGTCCAATTTTTCGTCACATTTTCGAGCAATGCGGCCTGTATTTCATGAATAACGTGAGTTATGTTATCCTGTAAGACCTAAATAGTGTTCGGCTTGCCCACATAGACCAACGACTTCACCAAATTCATCCCTCAACATATTCATTGCTTCACGAGCAGTGTGGCATGTTGCACCGTCCTGATGAAACCGCATGTCAACCAAGTTCAACTCAGCCAATTGGGGCAAAAAGAATCGCGTATCAGGACTTGATATCGTCCGCCGTTTACGGTAACGTTTCTCCCACGGTCGTCTTTGAAGAATAATGGACCGATGATGCCACCAGCCCATACCATACCACCAGACTGTCGTTTTTTCAGGATGCATCGGTAATTCATGTATGGTATGTGGCTGTTCATCAGTCCAGATGCGACAGTTTTGCTCGTTTACATATCCGAGTTGTTGATTTAGCAGGTCGATTATAAAGACCATAGAATGGTCGTATCAAACGATGCAAATTTGTCACAGAGCACGAATTTTGATAATAAATTTCAACGATTTGCAATCGTTGCTCGTTTGTTAGTCTTCCCATGATGAAATGGCAGAGTATACTGTACACTTTTCACTTTGACAGATGACATTTGGACGCCATTACCAACCAGTGCTGCCAACCTGAAAAACTTGAATCTTAAAAAATCACCCTATATTACATCTTTTATGCGTCTGCCCTAAATTCTGTCAAATTTGGCACACCTTAAGGGGGTTACTAAAGTAATATCGAGAAATGAAAATGGAAATTACAGTCACGGCACTTCAGCTATCTCCCTTAAAAATTATTTGATTTTCCGAAATTTAATCTTCCTTCTGTAATTTCTAATTAGTAGGCTGCAAAAGTCAACATATTTGTCCATTGCGTTAATTTACAATTCTCTGTTAAACTTGAGAAACATCGATTAAGCAATTGCACCCTCTCTGGTCCGTCTCAAACAAATGACCGACTTAACATTCCTCTTAAGCAGTTGTATTGAATTCAGACGAAATTGACACATGTACGAAAACGGTCCCAAAACCAGCCGACCTTACAAACCAAAAAACACAAAAAAGTTGAGGAAAATGCTGCAATAAATTAGCATAATATTCGCCGTTGATGGTTTTTCTTTTCTGAAGATAATCAACCAAAATTATCAAATGCACTTACGAAAAAAACAGACGCCATGACCCTGCCTTCAGGTGGAATCGTCTTAGCGTTCTTTGGACACGATTCGCCTGTTCCAGTTCACTGCTTAGACTGTTCGTTTGTTTCAGGTGTGAAGTAGTCCATTTAAGTCTCATCTATGGTTATAAATCGACGCGAAAAGTAGGCTTTATTCCGGTGAAACATTGCCAAGCACTCTATTGAAATATCCTCGTGACGCCGTTTTTGTTTTATTGAAGGCACAGCTTCCAGTTACCATTTTCTGCTCTTTATTGATGTTGACTTCAGTCGAAGACGTTGATGACCGTTGATGGCCGAGCGACCACCACATCTCGGCCTATTTCAATTGCACTGTACCACTCATATGCACTTCGTATTTCATAAAGCCGATTCATCGTAATTATTTGTGTAATATTTTCAGCAATTCGGCACACGTAATTTCATTTACAATACAAATTTGGAGACAAATTCTTTGGTCGATATTTTTATGTATTATAAAAATTGCAAAAAACATACTCTGTGTCAATATAGAGAACCGCAGTACCAACTTATCGACTAAAAAGAATCTGGCAATCCTTTCATGGCAGATTTTTATATAATCTGTTCCCAGTAATTTTTTTTTTTGACAGAATATGTACCAAAAACTGAAAGTTGTCTGCAAAACAAAAATTTCTAAATATTCAAACGTGAATTTTAAAAAATTTACATTCTTAACTTTTCGCTATTTAAAGTTTTAAAATCTTCTGCTCCACTACATCATCACTGCTTTACTTACTTGAAAACTTCGTTGAAACTTTGCAGTACATTAAAATGAAATGCTGGTGTCAGCAGTTTACGTCTCGAAAGCCATTTGAAATCTGAAATGGTGCTTGGAAATACAATTTCGCCTATCAAATTCGTTTACTCACCTGAGCTGATCAAAAGACCATTACCCAAAAAGGGTCTCAATAAATTGTAAATTACTGATTTCTCCAAAAATTCTGTACTCAGAAACATGTCGGCAGCATCCTCAGCCGTTGTAATGCTATAAACAGGAGCGTTCAGAAAGTACTGCAAATAACTTTTACCCTTTGATTTCAACAGACATTGACGGCAGTAGTCGAAAATGGTGGCTATAGAAGTAGTAATTAGAAATGATTTTGTGGTTAGACTAACAATATATGTTACATTTCTCAAAATGTTTATGATTTTATGTTTATAATATTTTTTTTAAAAGAGAGCCCACTTGATTATGGTTGAATATGAGCATGTGTTGTATGAGCACAAAAATTCCAATTCAATTACATAATTCTGCGACAGAATTAAAAGTAAAATTGATTTCCCATTAATTAATTCTGTTAATTGTCCGAAAACACTCCGTGATATTAGGGTCGTGCCAAACCTAGCCGAGCTGACGTATAGATCTTGGTAGTAGTCTGAAACAAATTATTTTGGTGAAAAGTGGCCATCTTATAAAACATATGTTTTAAGTTTCAAACGTCACGTTGTTCAGTATTTTTACTTGAGCCATCAAAAGTAAAAGATCTCAGTGAATTTGTAAACAATGAAAAATTGGTCTCCATTATGTAATCCAATATTTCTATCTGAAAGGTCTCAGTCCAAGCAATATTAAAACCGAGCTAGATTCTACTCCGAGGGAGTCTGCTGCTCCTTCGTTTACGACTGCGAAATATTGGGTAGCAGAGTTTAAACGAGTCCGTACGAGCTGCCAAGACGAACATCTTAGTTAAAAAAATCCACAAAATTGTATTGAATGATCGTGGGCTGAAGGTGTGTGAGCCAGCTAAAATGATAGACATTTCAAAAAGTGCTGTACATCGTATATTGACCGAAGATTTGAAGATGAGCAAGCTGTGCTCAAGATGAATGCCGCGCTTACTTTCAACAGAGTAAAAACAGTGTCATGAAGATATTTCAGTAGAGTGTTTGGTGATGTTTGACTGCAATGAAGTTGAATTTTCGCGTCGATTTATAACCATGAATGGGATATGGATCTACAAGTTCACACTTGAGACCAAGGAACACTCGAACCAGTGGACTGGAATGGGAGAATCGTGTCCAAAGAAGGTAAAGATGGTTCCATCTGCAGGCAAGGTCATGGTAAATTTTTATATATTATCTTCGGAAATGAAAAACCATCAACGGCGTATATTATGCTAATTTATTGTAGCGTTTAGATGATGAAATTATGAAACAACAGTCGCATTTGGCGAAAAAGAAAGTGTTGTTTCATCAAGACAATGCTCCAGTTCACGCATCCCCTATTGCGATTTACAAAATTAATGTTTCCAAGTCCAAATTGCTTCATCACGAATCTTATTCGCCAGATTTAGCTCCCTCGGACTACTTTCTATTTTCAAACTTGAAAAAAGGCTTAGTGGTAAAATATTTGTCAACATTGAAGAGGTGGAGTCTGCGGTTGATAGCTATTTTATGGGGTTTGACAGTTCTTACTACAGGGTGGGCCATATGAGTGTTGGCGATTTAATTCTTCAATTTCTCGGTAACGCGCGGCGCGGGGTGGCGGGGGGATACGTTGTTCGCTGCGCCGCTTCCTGGAAATTTAGTCGCCGTGGAGCTGTACACTGGAGTGCAGCGTGCATTTTGTGTCCGAGCGTATTACGAAAACAATAAATCAGTGATTACTGCACGACGTTTGTATCGGCATGAACACGGTTTACACGATTTAAGTGAAGTTCCAAGCGCCAATGTGATACGAAAATGGATCAGAATGTTCGAAACAACCGGCTCAACAGTACCAATTACGGTTCGTGGTCGCCCAGTTTCTGCAAGATCAGCCGACATTGTGGAGCGTGTTCGTGTTTCAGTTCAGCGAAATCCGCAACAGTCAACACGTAAGAGAAGTCAGTCTTTGGATGTCAAAAGAACAACTTTACGACGAATTTTGAAACGTGATTTGCATTTGAAGGCTTATAAGATTAAGATAGTCCAAGAATTAAAACCCGATGATGCCAATAACCGATTTAACTTTGTCAATTTGATGCTAGAGCGGTTCAACAATTTCAACAACGTGATTTTTAGTGATGAGGCCAATTTTCACCTTAATGGCCATGTGAACAAGCAAAATTGTCGGTTTTGGTCCGAGACTAATCCCCGACGCTTGCATGAACGTCCACTTCACAGCCCTAAGCTTGTCGTGTGGGCTGGGATAACGTCAACCGGTATTATTGGACCATACTTTTTTGAGGACGAAAGAGGGCATGCGATGGCGGTTAGAGCGAACAATTATTGCAACATGCTAGCAGACTTTTTGGTGCCAGCTTTGCAAGAACTTCAAGGCAATACCTCGAGGATGTGGTTTCAACAGGATGGGGCCACATGTCATACGGCTAGGGTATCCATAGAGCTGCTGAAAAATGTTTTCCCTGGAAAACTCATTTCGAAAAGGGGGGATATTGAATGGCCCCCACGTAGCCCCGATCTCTCTCCATGCGATTATTTTCTATGGGGCTACCTCAAATCGGTAGTCTATGAGAATAATCCGACCAATTTAGAGCAGTTGAAGAGGAACATTATTCAGGAAAGTAACAAAATACCGAGAACAACTTTTCAAC
>JAHXMU010000583.1:286712-298812 GCA_019455685.1 Philornis downsi
ACTTTTCTATACGAAAAGTGTCTGTGGAGACACTTTTCTATACGAAAAGTGTCTGTGGAGACACTTTTCTATACGAAAAGTGTCTGTGGAGACACTTTTCTATACGAAAAGTGTCTGTGGAGACACTTTTCTATACGAAAAGTGTCTGTGGAGACACTTTTCTATACGAAAAGTGTCTGTGGAGACACTTTTCTATACGAAAGGTGTCTGTGGAGACACTTTTCTATACGCGAATTAAAGATTAGAGCGGAAAATTTAATTCAGATAAATCGATCAATTTATATCGAATGGTCGTGGCAACGCTGCCCATCAGTCATATGTGTGGGAGGTACGATAAGGCGTATGACAGCAAAACACATGATGTGTACCAAATCTAGCTGAATTCAGTGCTAAGAAACTTGTGAATTAAATGGATCGTTATTGTGGGACCATTATTATTACATCGATACAGTATATCGATTATTACTATGGGCAAACGTCTGACCCATTTTCGTTACAGACAGAGTGACGGAATGTATTTTGTTAAATCAGTCATGCGGGATTTTGAAACCTAAGCCGAAATAAAAAAAACTCACTGTGGCGTTTTTAGGTATTAATTGCCTAGTACGAGGCAACTCACTTTTTGTTAACGAATACTTTTGGTGATTTAATTTAAAATTTCCGTTAGAAGCAAAATATTTTAAATATTATTCGTCGTTATGATCGATGGTTGTTCTGACCATATCTAAAAATGGAAGAAACAAATAGAAGTCATTAAATATGAAGACTCCTTTCTATTGGCTTCTTATGCAATATTGTGGGAACATTTTGTTTCTTTAACTCCCGAACATTTATTCTGCTTCATGAGTGGAAATATTTTAAAATATATACCTGTATGCCATGCCATAAAATATCTTTGCGAATTATATCACTGCTCATATTAGGATTTAAATTATAGTCATCATGAGATTGTTTTCAAAGACCATTTTTATTGCCCACTTTTATTATCCATTGCAATGAAAAAGAAATCGGCCCATAGACAGCCTTCTGCCATCGTCTTGTCATGTTTCCATCTTTCCATCATTGCAATACTACATTACACAAAAAAAAATTGAGTTCTCATCATCGCAACGTCGATGCCATTTATGAATTATGGTCATTTTGACAAATATAGTAAAGTAACAAATACGCAATGTTGCCTCAAAATGTTAATAACTTTAATTACACAAAAACGACAATCCGTTGGACTCGAACAGAAAAAAACTCCTTAAATGTCACATGCAGTAATTGTACAGCAAGAGGGAAAATACTGCATCAAGAGATGATGGAAAGGTAAAAGAATGTCTTAACGTTTCTATATGAAATGCAACGCACATGGAACAAAATGCCTCCTCTGCCATGGATACCTTCCGCCACGATGATTGGCCGGCCATGGTAGTTACCAAGCCGACTAAATGTGGCCATATCAAACGTTTTCTCTAATGCCTCATCTAGGCAGCGGCCATCGATCAAGCAAGCGATGAAATAAATTATCTTCCAGCATTGGTATCGTTTCTACTCTAATGCTATCGATAGAAGATGGAGGAGACTGATCAAATTTTGTTGATTTGGTAGTGAACAACACAGTGTTACGAGGCGACTCACTTTTTGTTAACGAATAATTTTGGTGATTCAATGTAAAACCCCAGTTAGAAGCAAAATATTTCAAATATGTAGTTTCCCGATAAAATTTCGGTCCGCGACAAATTTTCTTAATAGGAAATACACCATAGAATGGACTTTTCTAAACTTGTGAAAGATCCTCCTCTGTTGCTTACGTGTTCGTAGCTACATCGGTCTAATCAGGACATGTTTGTAATTCACATGCACAAATATACTTAATAAATTCGTAGGTTATCCTTAAATGCAGTATTCTGTGGCCTGATCCCTTCCCTGTAAATGCCTGGAAAAGATGGAAATTTGGTCATAAATGCGCAGAGTATACTGCATTTATGAATGCAATATAAGACAATATAATATAGTCGTAACAAAATTGTCGACGATGGCATAGATTGCCCTGTGCCGAGCCCAGCGAGTTCAGAATAGCAGTATCACACATTAAGAGCGACAATGAGTTGCTTTAGAATATTGACTACGATCTCATAATCAGATTGTATAAGTACTAAACAAGATTAGGCTGTATATGGGCGTGAACGTTGATTGTATATACCTAGTCCTGCCATATGTTCTGTTACAAATATAAAACACGATAAAAAAAAAACCAATATTCATATTGTATTCAAAATTATTTAATTTATTAGAAGACAATATTGGTTATTAAAAAAAATTGTATTCACTCGAAATGGCCGCCTATTGCTTTAACACAAGCTTTCAAACGGTGTGGCCATTGGGCTATAGCCGCACGTACGATTTCCATGGAGATCGAGGACGCTGCTCTGGTTAAGGCTTCTCAAATTTCTGTGGGGAGTCTTGCAAGCCATATTCTCCTATAGCAGAGTCCTGTTGAAAGATCCATCTACGTCCATTGAAAATGGTATTGGTCAAACCCTTCACAACACCCTCTAACACATCTTTTTGGTAAACCTTTGCACCAGTTTTTACGCCCTTTTCACAGAAATGGAGGGATGTGACACCACCGTGGGAGACCCCTCACCAAACCATTACGGAAGAGGGATGATGGCCACGTTGAACCCTTGGAACAACTTTTTTCGCTTCCTTAGATGAAGTGGCATAAATCTTGTCATTTTGTTTGTTGAAAACTTCTTCCACGGTAAAAATTTTCTCATCCGTAAACAGAATGTTTTCATGGCCATTGTCCGCGTGCCACTGTAAAAGTCGCTTGCATCTTTCCAGCCTAATTTTTTTTAGCTGAGGAGTTAGAAGATGCCTCGTGGACCGACGATAGGCTTTCATATGCAGATCATCCCGAATCAGCCTAGACATGGATCTGTTTGATGTATCCAATTCCTTGGACATGATTTTCTGCTTTCTAAGGGGATTTCTCCTCTTTCCGCACTTATGCAACGCTATTACGCCGACTCGATTCTCTTTAACGCCCCACTCCATTTTAATAGATTGCAAACTGAAACCAAACTGACTAGTATTCTTCACTAATCAGTGCATGTGTTCTGAAAAAAAAGTTAACGGTTCTATTCCCGCAAGAAGTTTTGAACGATAAGCGCTGGAAATTGTATAACAGAACATATGGCAGGATTATGTCCTGTATTATGTCCTATGTTCAAAAAATTCGATCCTAGTGTTCGTACCAACTATCTCGGTATCAGTCCTTTACTTATCGCTTATATGTTTCCGTCGTGTTTTAAATATGAAAGACACAAGACTATTCTAACTGACCTGTTTGGACTTTTTAACAATAAGTCTTCAGACTTGGTAGATTTACAAGTGATCAGACATTTACCATACGGCAAATGCTGGAAAATACCCGCAAAAAAACGGATTTACATCTGGTCCCAAAACTAGCCAACCTGACGTATAGATGGTGCCAGTAGTTTGAAAAAAAAACTTTCTTGGTGGAAAGTGGCAATCTTATATTTATTTGAGCCAACAAATTAAACGATCTCAGTACATTTGCAAACATGGAAGAAAATTGGTTACCGTTATGTAATGAATTGTTTTCATTTGAAAAGTTTCAGTTCAACCAATATTAAAGCCAAATTAGATTCTACTCTGGGGGAGTCTGCTCCTGCAGAGTTTAAACGAGGCCGTACGAGCTGCTTAGATGAACACCGCATTGATCGATTTAAAGTTCAAATTGCTTCATCACGCACCTTATTCGCTAGATTTAGCTCCCTCGGACTATTTTCTATTTCTAAACTTTAAAATATGGCTCGGTGGTAAAAGATTTGCCAACAATAAAGAGGTGGCGTCTGCGGTCTGCGTTTGATGACATGGTTAAGCAATTTGACGGTTCTTGCTATAAAGTGGGTATAGAAAAAATTGAACGTCGCTAGAAAAAGTATGTCGAGCTAAAAGGAGATTATATTGAAAAATGCAGAAAATTTTTCTCAACTTTTTTGTGTTTTCTTTGTTAGTTCGGCTAGTTTTTTGACTGTAGGACGTAGGAGATTCTGCAATGTTCGATGTTTTCCCCACTTAAATCCTGCGCGGGGCATCCCTCCCATTAAAATATGAGTCGAAAAGTTTGCAGAAACCAACGTAAAACTAGAAAAAAACTAAAATCCGGGCAGCCAAGTTCAGAGCTTAATAAAAATGCTGATTCGGCGACGGTAGCGCGTAAAAGATTCTGCAATATCCGAGGTTGATTCTGCGACTGCAGCACGTAGGAGATTTTGCAATGTTCGATGTTTTCTACACTTAAATGCTGCGCAATGAATCCCCCTCATTACTAAACAGAAACCAACATCCGAGCGGCCAGGTTCACCAGGAACGATAGGATATGCCGATAGTTTTATCCAGTCTGTTCGTGATGATACGAACCTTTCAATTCGAAAGTGCGGTGGCGTCTATACACACAAATTCAATTGGTTCATTAATTAAAGTTTCAGAATGCAAATCAGAGACAAGGCTTGGTAAACTAGAACATTGAACACTTTTCAACGTTTACAAATATTTTGTTTTCGGATAAGGCTTATTTTCATCTTAATGAACACCTAAATAAGCCGAATTGCCGCTAATGAAAAGCAACGAATTTGAAAAGCCAGTAATAAAAATGACTCTTCTTTTATCTAAAATAACCATATGAACTGTGACGCCGTCGCGAGTAATTATTGGCCCTTACTTTCTTGAAGGTAAAACAGACGTGTAATTACAGTGCATTCAGAACGTTATGTGGAGATGTTAGAAAACTTTTTGTTGCATCACAGCCAGGAGTTCATGAAATTTCAGAGGCAAATTGATCTCCAGTAGACATGGCATATATTGACCTTCTCGCGATACTGATTTCACACCCATGACATTTTTCCAGAGCTGTCTTCCTTGACTTAATTCACAAATCCGCCTCTAAAGGACAGCTATCAGAGAGTTCACCAATCGAGAGTTCATAAGAAATTCTGGGTTTTGCCGTGTTTGAAAAATAAATGCCAAATTGTGTATTTTAATAATTAAGAAACAATTTTTCGATAAACGTCTTACATCGATCCACCAAATATAAACTTGTACATCAGAGTGGTTTCATAGGTGTCTCTTTAAACTTTTATAAGCCAACCACGAATATTGCTCTTTGATATTTGGTGTTTACTTTCCGATTACCCACCATCTAAGTCTGTTATCGTCCCAGTTCTTCTACAGTTTCCAAACACTGTCCTTACCATATCACACTTTTAACGCATAATGATGAAATACGATCATCATCAGCAGCAAAACACGAACAAATGATTTCAGCTATCAGCAACACCAACAGCAGCGTTATCATCACCAGTATCTGCCGTAGCAGCTTTGCATCGATCTTATGCGTGACAGCGTAGCACAGTAGCATTTTTTCAATTATGGATCGTCATCTTAATAACCATCATAATACTAATCATCGTCATCGAAATAATCATATGATCGTCAACAACATGATAATGATCATTGCACTGACGACGATAACTATCAATAGAAAAAGGAAAAAGATGTCAATCACATTTGGCGTTTGTTGTCGTTTTTTTCTGCTTCTATCGTTACTTGAATTGGAAAAAAGCCCAGACGCACTATGAAAAACTAATCAGTCTATCGCTCGGAATGGAAAAAAGTTATTTACACAAATATTTTCCCATCGATTTGATATTACCAAACATGTCGCCGCAGTGACAAACAGAATGCGCTCTCCTTGCTTGGCCACTGATGTTTCGGCCATCGTTGACATTCATCCATCCGTCTACTGTTTAGCTATGAAACACACTATTATGTCTCAGACTCCGCGTTCATGTAGCAAACTAGCTATGTGGGTATAGTCTTTGCCCATTGCGTATTTGGCGTGATTGAAATTGCTACTACAGTGCTGCTTTCGATAGTGTTCAAGAGTGGCACTGGACATAAGGATAGTTTGACATACACATTTCAGATTTTCAACCACTTGGCTTGCGTTTTTAGCTTTATCAAAGAAAAAGTGTAAAATATGGTGAGTTTGTTTTTCGCTGATGTGCCTTTTTGTCGCGCTTTCAAACAATACTGATTTGTTTGATTACGAAATGTGATCTTTCTAACGCCATCTAGCGTAACACGATTGCGGACCATAATGCGCACCAAACAGTTACTTTTCCACAATCATTTCTGGGTTCTTCGAGCCCTATTTGCAACAATCTTGCTTGTTGACGTAATCACTGAGTAAGAAATGAGTTTCATCGCTGAAGGAAATTTTGTTCGATGGAATCATCACGTTTGAAACATTGCTTTTGTAATAAGTTTTAATTATTTTTACGCCTTCTTCGTTTATTAAACGATCCATATTCGCAAGTGGCCAACCTTTCACTATATAAATAACACTTCAGATGACAGGTATTTAACAGCTGACAGCCTTGCTTGATCGGCGGTTTTTAACTAAGCTAAGTGGATAACACTCTATAGCTGCATATAATAAATATTGCTTTAATTTATCCAGCTTTGTTGGTTTCGCGTAGCAAACTTCCTGTTTGCTGTAAGGTCAGAAGACCTTATGAGTCCACGAAATCTGGAGTTTCTTCGTATTAACTTATTGTGAAATTCTCTCATTCTCTTCTGCCATAATATACCAGACTCTTTTAAAAGTTGCGCCATCTTTTTGAAAACGCATACGTAGTTGAAAAGAGTCCTCTGTCTGCAAAGAAAAGTTATTTTAACGTCCTTAAATAACATCTTGGAAACAATGTTAATCAGCCAACCTGAATATTAACTTAACGAAACTGTACCAAAAATTTGACCTGCTGACTGGGCAACTATGATCGCTAAGGTTTTAACGTTTGGAATCGAGAAAAAAAACTGTCAACCTAAAATGCGGGCATCCTCTCCAACACTGCAGTTTCGTTGTTGAAATTCGTTCACGCATTTTATATATAGAGAGAGTCTAAGAAGACAAAAAATATTTCCACTTCACGTTTCTAGAAAAGGATCTATAAAATGATGATGAAAATGATTAAAACAACGCACCAGCAATCGGCGTAGCATCCGCAGAGTTAAGAGTTGAATTTACGAATTAATTTAACGTTACCACAAATATGGTTGTCAGTAACCAGCTACGTTCCATTTGCGGTTTGTTTTCCGCCAACTACGTACAACGATGGCTGTTGCAGCTTCTTCAAATAATGTATGTATGTGGTAACGAAGTTGCCTACTTTCATAAGAAGATGCAGCACAAAAATAAATATGATGAGTTGTGGACTCATAATTGTGTTGCCACAGAAGAAATCGTCGTCACCATCAGCTCTTCAGCATCGGCTTCCATGTCGTCCTTCTCCATCCGTCCGTTAGCCATCACAGGTTCTGATGGTTACTCACTCATCTTCGTTGAAGCGTCATTAATGCTACCACCACCAATGCCGCCGCCATCGTCCTCATGATTAGTGGTCAAATTATCATCGATGTCGCTGTTCCGTTTTGGAGCCCTGACTATCGTGACTGCTGAGAATGGTCATTGAATGATTTGCCCCATAGACCGACTGTGTGTTGCGCTTGTTTGTAATCATCAAGTTGTAGTAAATGATCAGATGTGGCAAAGACCGAGCAAGTAGCAAAATGTATGAGCGTCTATAGCACAGAGTGTGTAAAGTGCTGGGAAACAAATAAAAGTTAAACTTTTTAATTTCAAGAAATGATTATTGTGGTATCGAAGTAAAAGCCATTATGTTGAGGTGGGAAGTATTCCTTAGGCCGAAAAGCCAATGAAGCAAAACACAGGAGAACAAAAATCTAAAATGTGAAATCTGCCGATTTCCAAAATATCTAATATTTTTTCGCAATAGTTTTTGAGATGTTACGTGATGAACGTTTTACAAAGTCCAAAATTTGGTACTTTGTATGATTAATTTGATGCAGCTTTACTTTCTACTGTGTCAAAAAAGTCAAAAAAAAGTTTGTATTTTTTCAAGATATCTTTACTTATTCTCTCAAATCCTTTTCATTGTCTTCTAAGTACTCTCTTCTATCTTCCTAACGTTTCTTTCAGTCCTCGAACCATGTCAGATAGTCGCCTTCTGCCGCCTTTTTCGAAAAAATGTGTGTTTTGATATCAATCGAGTTTTAAAATGGAGTCGAGTGATCCATTTGAAATGTTAACTTCATTAGCAAGATCCCTGATATTTAAGTGATGCTTTTTGAGAACCAAATCCCGGATTTGTTGAAAGGGTATTACGTCGGCAGAGGTTGATGGTCGTCCGGGGAGCTCCTTGCCACCAATTCGGCAACATTCTAAACGCTTCCGTTGCAGAAACTCCATTTCGTAAACAAGATCTAATTCAATTGATTTGTCTAATAAAATCACACATTGTAAAAATCGTTGAAATCACTTTTTGCGTTACGAAATCAAGCGAGATTTGAGATACCAGTCGCGTTTTAATTGCAAGCTGTTCTCCAATTTCTTGGTTAGAATAGTGGTTGGCAGCGCTTACGCCTCATCCCAAAATTGTATATTTTTGGTCGTCGCAAAAAAATGGCAGCGTAAAACTCTTTTGTTGACTTCTACCCAATGATTGATAAGACTGCAGTAAGTCGAAGTTTTCGACCATTGGTGTGAATATCATTAAAGAACGCATGTGTACTGGGGGTTTCCTCATAATAATAGATTCTACATGAAATACTTGCGCTGTCTATAGCTTTGTTTCGTGTAAAGCGGGTTGAGCGCCAGTGGCATTTTCCGCAAAGTCGTACAAATTTCGAAGTGATGCTAAACATAGTTAGGGCTTCGAATAATTTTTGCTGAATGCAAGAACCGTCTCCGAAACGAAATCAAATTTAAAAATATTTTCGATTTCTTTCAGTTTCTGTAATCTAAATCAAAGTTATGCAACAGTTTTATTTTGATGCCGACAACCGAATCAAAATTTTATCGAATTTTGTTTCGGTTGAATCAAAATCTTATCGAATTTTGTTACGGTCGACTCAAAATCTTATCGAATTTTGTTTCGGTTTCATACATCCAAAACAAAATTACAAATAATATTGATTCTGATCCAGTTTATGAAAAGCTTTCCTTGTATTTAATTCAGAATTTTACAATTCAAAAAACAATCAGACAACATTTTTTAGTAACTGTGATAATTTCCGAGGGCATGGTCTTTTACTTGGCCCAGAATCGAAACTACGTTTAGTTGCAGTTTTGATTCAGATTAAGAAACTAAACTGCATAAAACTGCCTATTCTCGTTTCAGGTCCTCTAATCCAAATATCTGTTTCATTATGTTTCGATAGAGACACAGAATCAGTGTATATTTCTAATTTCTTTGGCAGGTAAAAAACGGATCCAAGTATGAAGTGAGTTGTCGTTTAGAATAAGAATCAAAAACAAATTTCGAATGTAATTTGAATAAACCTACAATATCAAAACCGAAAGGAAACTAAATTTTCATAAAGGTCCACGAGCCACGGTTGTGTTGTGTAGACCGAGACACCGTCTTATTGAAACTACATATCGTCCAGTTGATACTCTTCAATTACAAGCCAAAAAAAGTCGGTTATCATATAGCGTGCTCAGAATTGAAAATCGGAATATCCGCTACACTTTCATTAACAGAAGCGATATTTTCGGCAGAGCGTACATTGCGGTGATGCACAGGTCTGGCCATATCTGTAACGCTTCCAGCCTGTTCAAATTTCTTTATAACAATGGTCAATTATGACAGTCATAATCACACCGTGTTGCATGAAAAGTGCCCACATTTAAATCGCCACTTTTGTAGTAAGTTTTAACTATTATTACGCGTTCTTCGGTTGTTAAACGATCCATATTTGTTATTGGAAAACCTTTCACTATATAAATAACACTTCGGATGACAGGTATTTAACTGCTGACAGCATTGCTAGACCGGCGGCTTTGAAGCCACTAAATGGATAACCCATATCTGATCTATTTCAGTTCAATTTCTATGCTATAAATCTATAGTTGTCAACATAGGCGCAGCGTTCAAAATGAGTAGACTATTTATTTGCCGAAACAAATCCCTCTTTGAATATTTGAGAATAACGTAGTACATCTAGAACTTTTCGATCAGTAATGTGCATACTATTCACTAACGCATTCGATAGCCTTCTAAAATATAACAACGGTTTCTTTCACCTGGCATTCCTTCTTCACTTGCCGATTCATAGCGCGAACGCTTAGCATTGTACACTTGCTCACAGTTTGCGTACTTGGGAACTGCTGACGGTGTTGCCACCGTTGTTTGCTTGTTAGCCGGTATTATTATGCTCAAGCTGCCGCTGACCACTTGTGATGGAATGACTGGCTTGCAATGTGCGGCATCGTTGTACTTCGTGTTACTTCAACTGCGGTCGTTGCAAGTGCATTTCACTAATTTTACATCATCCATTGTTGTTGTTGTTCTTATTGTGGGGGTTAGTGGTGTGTGTGCTCGCATTATTATGAGTTGAGTTGCCACAAATGTTTGTTGGCTACGTGCGTACTTACCTATTATTGTTTCGGTGCGTTGTTTACGCGATAACGTGCTGTAATGCTGCAGTTGTTGCCGCTGCCTTTTGTTGCATTAAAAATGCAAAACACGTTATTAACCGTTTTTAGAATTACTAATTGAATCGACGCGTACATTGGTTTTTTAAACGGTTTTTTTCACTTTGTTGTTATTTTTGTTGTCTTCTTCATCTCCATCAAGCGCCGATTTCCTCTCCGCTTACATGGAGTATTTCTTGTATGATGATTTCTGTATTGTTGTTTGTTATCTGTATTGGAACTATGAGATTTGTGACGGGGCCCCCTTGTGCAGTCGATAAATATTTACGTATCGAGTTTAATCCAAAGACCGTCACCGAAACGAAATCAAATACGAAAATAGTTTTGTTTTGTTTCATTTTGTGGAATTTAAATCAAAAATATGCTGAATTTTTATTCTAATTCCACCAGCCGAATCAGAATTCTATTGAATTTAGTTTCTGTTTCTAACATTCAAAACGAAATTACAAACAATTTAGTTTCTGATTCAGTCTACGAAACGTTTTGTTTGTACTCGTATCATTATCATTTGAAATTCTGCAATTCAAAATTCAAATTCAAAACATACAAAATTCTAGCAAAGCTGTGAACATTTCTGAAAGCCTGGTATTGTACATTCAATTATTTGAACAATTTTTACGTTTCGTAGTATTATGGTCTTCAGGCCTTTTTCTCCGCCGAGAAACGGAGCTACAGGGTTATCCATTTTTCGGTTTCAAAAGTAAAGTTAAACAAAACACTTATAAAGCTATGATTTCGATGAAACTTTTACGTCAATATAAAGGTTTAACCGCAGCAGCAGTGGGTCCTTTTGTAGTAGTTTGCGACCACTTTTTCGCACATATCGGTCGGTAGGTTTTGGGGATTATCCGCGTAAACGCGGTCTTTGACATAGTCCCACGAAAAAAATTAACGGCGTTAAACCTCATGATCTTGGTGGCCAATTGACGTCGCCAAAACTTGAAATTACGCTTTCTGGAAACTTCTCATGCAATAAAGCCAAAATCGGTCGTGTTGAATCACGTTTGAGTCACCACTTTGTAGTAAATTTTAACTATTTTTATGCATTCTTCAGTTGTTTGTTAAACGATCCACATTCGTAAGTGGCAAACCTTTCACTAAATAAATAACACTTCAGAGGACAGGTATTTAACAGCTGACAGTCTTGCCACACCGGCGGTCTTGAAACTACTATGTGGATAACCCTGTACATTTGACTTCTTCAGTTCTCGTTCAGATTAAAAAACGAAAGTGCATAAAGTTGTATACTAGTTTCAGATTTTCGAATCAAAATATCTGTTTCATTATGTTTGGATAGAGAAACCAAATCTCTGTGGGTTTCCAATTTCGTCTCAGGTAAGAAATGAATCAATGCATAAAGCAATTATTACAATAATAGAAAGTAAGTTAAATTGTTGTTTCGAATATGAATCCGAAACATATTTATAATGTACTTCAAGTAAATTTGCTATAACAAAACCAAAACGGAACTAAACTTTTGTGAAGTTCCTGGTTTAATCAAATGAT
>JAHXMU010000583.1:313812-345640 GCA_019455685.1 Philornis downsi
GTTTAACACCTCCACCATAAAGTGATGACACCTGGACATCGTAAACCAACATTTTACTACCCACATTTTCTCGAACATGGCATTTCATCATTAATGTTGGGTAAGACATTTTATGGTTTTTAGTTGAAAATTAAAACCGAAATATCCGTTTAAAAATTCTTTTTCTTTCGTTGTAATAAAAAACGGATGGAAATGATTTAAACACTTTTTTTAATGATGCATTTCCTTTTTTGCGTCAGCGATTGCTGCGGTGGCATGGAGGAATCTTATTTTGAGATATGACAACAAAAATCTACCTCGAATGAATAAAATATGAAGAATGATTACATTGGAGGCGCCAAAAGTCTGCACAAATCTGTCAAAAAATAATACACACTCACACGTACGCTAAATGTGTGCCTCCTCTGAGGAAGAAATGAATACTTTACGTTTTTTCTTCTGCTCTCTCTTTAGTCATTCTTCAAATGTGGTAGTTGTCTTGACTGAAAAGATGTTCTTAAGAAATCATTGTTGATTAGGAGCTGCCAGGCAGTGTTGCCAGAATTTGATAATGAAAAAAGCCAAACTTTTCGCGAAAAAACTCTAAAAAATTACGTTTTTGGGTTAAAACTTTGCAAATGAAATCTATATTCCTAGTAAAAACAGTTCTTGCGGGATAAATACATATTTAAGGTTGAATTCGTTTGAAGAGTTCATAAGAATTACCAAAATGATTTATCAGATTTATCAAGATTTTCATTTTTCTTTGCCATTATATCTAATTAAATCGGGATGGAATTTTAGACGTTACTATTTCTTTTTAGAGTTTTATAACATTTTTTATGATCAGGAATTTCATAACCCCTTTTTTAAAGTGTTATTTTTTATTAACAAGTCACTACCTTCAATGTGTTCAAAGGTCCGAATATTTTATTACAAATAATATTTGTAGAACAAGTTTTTTTTTAAGTCATAAAAATAACAAGACTCCTGTTCCGATTCGTTTTAGATAATAAAAGGTGTGTTCATATAGGCGTCGTTGGTGTAGATATTCTGAACCGAATTGAACCTGTCTAAATTATTACAAAAATCTGCAGTAAAAGCAGATCCATGGGGCAATCCATGTTTTGACCCAAAAAGTTGATTTTTTGCGGTTTTTTTAAGTGAGTACAACGCCAATAAGGCAGCAAATGTCAAAATGCACAAAAAACCTTTGGCTTTTTTTACGATTCTATCATTAAAATTAACATTGTATGATTTTCCTTGATCCGCATGCACACCATTAAGTAGTGAAAATAATCGTTCTATTTCAAAAAATTTCAAATAAGAAATGTGTATGTTTTTTCCCTAATGAATATATCTCGTTAGTGCTTATATAGTGCAACCCATTTTCGCTTTCTAAAGTTAAGTTAAATAAAACACATAAAGCTATGATTTTGAAGAAACTTTTATTTCATTATAATGCTTAGACCTTGCCCGTTATGTACGAAATACAATGTCATTTAAACGGTCCATTCTAGACTGGTTGGACAGTTTTCAACCACTTTTTCCCACATTTTGGCCAACAACAACAATTGTCTAAGTTTTGCGTGGGTCTCGCTTTGAAAGCCTTACTCACGGTAAGCCATCACACATGGGACTGTTTTTGAACGTGTTTGCGACAGCTAGTGCCCCTTTGGGAAACTCGGACTAATCCCGGAAGGATTAGTCGAAGCACCTTTGAGGTAAGAAGCATATCCCCTTGGAAATTTCCTCAGGGCTTGCTTCCCCTCTCAGCCAAAGTACCTTTGAAGTCACTGGTATGAAGTGAGATTCCTCCCGGTTAGGAGGACACCTAGACACCTCAAATCGATGAAGAACAGTGTTTTCCAAGTTCCCGCATTACCTTCAGGAGAACCTGAGGCAACACAAGATCACTAAAAACACGTGTTCGGGCAACCACAGCCAGCACGATGCTCCCTCAAGGGGTCCTACACCACGATCAGGCAAGAACAAGTAGTTGTTGGCGTTCCTGATCTCCCGTGTTACCAGAAAATAAAAACCCTCTGGTCAGTGTTTCGCATACAAAAACTGCTCCAGATTCACTACATCATACCTCCCTTGGAACTGGTCGTCCATTGGATACGCTTGCACGAAACACAGACATGCACCTGCAACAGGTTGCAGCTACACGCCCTTGTACTATACAAGCACATGCAGGAAAGAGAAGATGACGAAAGAAGAGAAGAGAAAAAGAAGAGAAGTGGGATGCTGCTACAACACACATTCAAATGCATCGTACATTGTACCTATATAATACACATGGCAACGCGTCTTCGCAACAGAGCCCCTAACCTCTAACACTAATCGAGATATGAACTCTATATCCTGCCGCTCTCTCCTACCCCGCCTCCTTGCAAATAACCTGCCTGCAAAGTGACGTGCTTCAGCCAGCCTGTTCCCTGAAGATAACATGTCTGTCACCTCCCAATTATCTCCAACCCTCACAATCCCTAATGCCTCCAAATTCCTAATATCATCATACAAAGGACAGTCGCATAAAACATGCTTCCAATCCTCTGTCTGATGTCCACAGTCACAAATACTACTCTCAGCCAAACCTCTTTTGTACAGAAACTAGGTCAAAGAACCATGCCCCATCAATATGAAGCCCAGACTCAAGTTGAAACCAAATTCAGGATTTCCATTAACGAAGCAAACGTCCCGCACAAAAGCGTATGTGGCTTTACCCTTGTGCGACTGCTCCCATCTGGCTCGCCATCTGGTTGTCACATACTCCCCCAAAATGGCCCTACGTTCTGCCCTACTCAGGTTTTCTATGGCCTGTATATCCCTTACAAGGTCTATACGGGCCACCGAGCATCCTCTCTTCACCCGGAAGTCAACTGCTCGACGCAAAACCTCCAAGCCAAGAGGGACAGCTCCCATTAAAACCTGCAGAGCAGCCGTGGAAATCATTCTACATACAGGCATGCAAGCAAGCAGTGTTCCCGCTGGCATGACTGCATCAAACGATAACCCACATAGGTTGTGACTGTTTCGTACCACATCGACGACCTATATGTTGCATTGGCAACAAATAAGCCGCGGCAAACAATGCGAACAGCACGCCTGCAAAGCCCCCAATCCGTCCTCAAAATACGGCTCACCATGCCATCGACACAGGTCAGCTTCCCTCCTAATTTCCTAATATGAGGAATGAAATTCATCCTCTCCTCTACAGTCACCCCTAAATACCTGACTTCCGTCACGTATCGGCACATTTCGGGCAGTATCTTGGAGATAACCTGACAAATGATGGTTTTCAAATACTCCAACGTTTGGGGGTTACCGCGTAAACACTGTCTTCGACATAGCCCCACAAAAAAAAGTCTAACGGCGTCAAATTGCATGATCTTGGTGGCCAATTAACGTTGCCAAAACGTGAAATTGCGCTTTTTAGAAACGTCTCATGCAATAAAGTCAAAATTGGTCGTATTGTGTGGCTCGTGACACCGTCTTGTTGAAATCACAGATTGTCCTGTTCATAATCTTCAATTGCAGGCCAAAAAAGTCGGTTATCATACGGCTATAACGCTATGAATTGACAGTAATGGTCTCTCCAGCATCATTTTCGAAAAAATACGACCCAATGACACCTCTAGACCATAATGCCCACTAAACATTCACTTTTTGCTGATGCAATGGCTTTTCCACAATCACTTCTACGTTCTCCGAGCTTGTTGACGTATCCACCGAGTGGGAAATGATCTTCATCGCTGAAGAAAATTTTGTTCGATTGAAAGACCACGCTTGTATCATCACTTTTGTAATAAGTTTTAGTTATTTTTACACCTTCTTCGTTTATTAAACGATCCATATACGTAAATGGCAAACTTTTCACTAAATAAAGAACACTTCAGATGACAGTTATTTAACAGTTGGCAGGTGGTCTGGCGGTTTTGAAACCACTATATGGATGTGATTGGATTATGCTTGAATTTAAAATTGTCTCCAGGAGTGAAATCTATTGAAATGCTAACCTAGGCTGAATTCAAAAACCGATTTTGCCTCAAAATTTTCATCAAAAAGGCCAAGATGTTGTGTGAAGTTGAATTACTAATGGTGATATTTTATTACTAAATGTATAATTTTATCATTTATTTTTCCTTAATAGGGGAAAAATCAAGTGCAGAAGGTTTAAACAAAATCCGAAATTTTAAGATTTCTGTAGTTTTAGGTTTTAGATTTTAGTATCATTCTAATGGTACCGGTGTCGGTATTTTTAAATTTTTTAAATCATTTTTCTTTGTTTAGTAATAAAATTCATTTATGGTTCGTATAAAGACATTGAAATACTAAAATTAAATATGTGCCGCTTCAAGTTTACGTTTGAATAATTTTAACTTTTCTACTTCGTAGGAAATTTTTCAGTTTTTTTTCACAGTTTTGACCTACCACCGTTTGTAATGTCTCCAGAACTAGCGTTTTAAATACGAGATTCTTTAATTAATTTCTCAGAGTCATTTCTTTCTTTTCCTAGTGACACCGTTTTCCTCTTAGTTGAATGCTACTGTGGTAATTTTTTAATAGAATTATTTTAGAATTTTTTTACACGGTGAAATAAGTTTCAATAACTTACTCTTTGAAAAAGTAGAAAAAACATCTAAAAAATGCATAAAAACAGAAAAAAAGTCTAAAACAAAATAATAATTGCCCATTAAATAGGTTGAAGGAAAGCTAAATCTTGCAGGAAAAAGGAAAAATTGGCAACACTGCTTGCAAGCAACATATTTCCGCTGTTTTTGACAAGTTTTCGTCAATAATTCATCACTTTGTAGCAAACTGCGTAACACATAGGATGCAACACAAATTTTTTATAGACTCGTACAGAGTTTTAAATGTTAAGCGCAGCTAGATGACGACGTAATGTCTGTTCCAGTGGCCAGCTAAGAAAAAGAATATGACGACCAAGTAGGGTTAACTATTTTGGCTCAATATTCAAACAATTCTGTGTGGTTCTCATTTAAAATTGTGGCGAATCCATTTTTCCCGTTTATAATATACTGATCATACCACTAATTTATTGCTTATTTTTAATCACATATGTGAACTTGCATACTTTTTTTACCATCAATTATTATTAACCAACGACTGAGTGATTTTAGCAGTTTTTTGAGTTATGAGTAAAATACGCGCTAAAGCAATTTTTCCTGTTCACATAACTCTTCATAAGAAATTTATTTGTTTTTTATGCCATGATAATGCTTGATTATCGCTCTTTGTACGAGTGAGTAAAATACATTGTTGGAAATTGCTAAATTTTATCTGACGAAGAACTACACTGTGACAAATTGCGTTATAAATTATTTTTTTGATTTATAAATTATATAATTTATAAATGTAACAGAAAAGTTTCTTTACGAGTGAGTAGGAAAAACGTCATGAAATATTATTACATTTCTTACACGAGTTAAGTAACGACATATTTTTGGTATACTCGTATGCGCAAAACAACAAAATCTTGCAGCAAACAATTTATTATTGGTTTTTGGTTAACTAAATAATGAATGTCTTTAAACTTGTTACATTTTTCCACCCGCCTTCCGATTTTAAGATGCTTTTTTGTTATTATATCCCGCACGTAAAAAATATTCGCAATTGCTTCTGCATTCTTCTAATTCGTCACACCTTGTTTCTGACAGTATGTAATATAAAAACCTGGTCTTTTCTTCGAATTCGTTATAACTTTTCGTGCAACCAATCACTGTATTTTGTTGCACTTTGCCACGTCAATGTGTTTATATAGCTCATACTGTTCATGGTTTATGTTCTGGACCATATTCTGCCTTAAAGGTCCATGTACTTTGTAAAGTATTTTCCTCTCGAAGACTTCCACCACTTGCGCTTGCTTCATAACCCAACATTTTGCGCTATACAGCAAGACAGGTAAAACAAAAGTCTGGTACAGCGGTTTTTTTTTAAGAGATAGCTTTATCATTAAATCGATTGCTTAGTCCATGGTAATCATTGCTGACAAACAATGCTCTTCTCTCAAACTCCAGATTCATTAGACATCATTAGTTTTATTCACAGCGGAGCCGAGGTAGATGAATTCGTTCACCACTCTGTAGTTATATTTGTCAACGTTTATGCAGCGTTTCATACGTAGTAGAACCTTTGATCACCAAAATAAATAACTTTGATCTGTTCTCGTTTTTTCCCAAACCTATTTTTGCTAATTCCTTTTCAATGCTTGAGAAGGCTGCAGTAATATCTCGCAGTTTTCTTTCAGTAATACGTATATCATCGACATACGCAAGCAGAATCTGGCATATGGTATTTGTTAAAGATATTACCAGTAGTGTTAACTGCAGCTTTCCTCATAATCATCTCCAACGATATTTTCACACGATAGCCTTTCAACCTATCTAGACCTTCGTTTGGTTTAATAAGACTCACCTCTGAATACTTCGCCATTCTACAAAGACGTATAACCTTCGCAGGAACATTAAATTCAGTCATGGCCTCATACAATTTTTGCCATTCTTATTGGACTGTCAAAAGCAGCTTACAGCCGATTACAAATCGGCAAAAATGTGGTTTATATCGAACCGTTTTTCTTGTGTGAGTGCTGCTACGCAGACTGAATTGGCTGCAACGTTGCCATGTACGACAGCTTTATTTTCCCCTCCTTGATTTGGCATTAAAATCTCCCAGAACTATTATACAGGTATTGTCGTGGTGGCGGCTCTAATAAAATGTGACTTTGAATAGACGCATTTGGCAATTCTTTTCTCTCCTGCTTCCAAAATAAGTCATATCCATTTAGTGGTTTTAAAACCAACGGTGTGGCAAGGCTGTCAGCTGTTAAATACCTGTCATCTGAAGTGTTTTCTATTTAGGGAAAGGTTAGCCATTTGCGAATATGGATCATTTAACAATTGAAGAACGCTTAAAAATATTTAAAACTTACTACAAAAGTGGCGATTCAAAAGTGATTCAATACGATCAATTTTGACTTTATTGCATGAGAAGTTTCCAGAAAGCGTAATTTCATGTGCGATTTAATGTCGTTACAATTTTTTTGTACGGATGCGTAAAAGACCATGTTTATGCGGATAATCCCCAAACGTTGGAGCATTTGAAAGCCAACATTCGTCAAGTTATCGCTTAAATACCGCCCGAAATGTACGAAAAAGTGGTCGAAAACTACCTTAAAAGTGTCCCTGTTGCAACCAATCCAGAGGCGGCCATTTAAATGGCGTTGTGTTCCATAATGGCAAGGTCCAAGCATTATAATGAAAAGAAGATCATAGCTTTATGTGCGTTTTATTTAACTTTACTTTTGAAACCGAAAAAATATAAATAAAAATATCATTGTATTTAAGAAGAGCGGCTTACAGGGCCACCGCATCCGATTGTAGTGTTGAAATTGTCAGATGTAAAATGTCATATTCTAAGACTGCGTTTCTGACGATACCATAATTGTAAAATACTGACGATTTTGCATCGACATCACATATTTTTTTTTTGTTCAAAAATATCAGGCACTTTTGATTTACTTCCTTAATTTAAAGAAATCGTCAACTTGTAAAATATTGACAGGCCGCTTTATGTGGGAGGGGAAATGTTGTCATGAGTGGTTTTAAGACAAAAAAACTTAGTGAAAGACCGAATGTCTACGTAGACTCGGAATTTGAATCATTATTTTAGAAAGATTCATGCCAAACTCTAGAAAAACTTCCAATTAGGTACATTAGGAGTAACGTCATTTAAAATTGTTGCGAATGATTCAAAAGGAAGGAAATTGGGTTCCATGTAAGCTGACATCAAGAACTGTTAAACGTTAAACGCAACTGAAATGCTAAAAATAGAAAGGTACAGGGATGGAGGTGAAGCCTGGAAATTCTCTCAAAAGATAAGTAATACAGTGTATGAAACAGGGCTCCCCTCTTGTAAGGACAGCGATGGAAATCTGGTCACAGATATCCAGAATGTGCTGCAACTATGGAGAGAGCGATCCACGTGTTTGTAAAAACTATCGCGGTATCAGTCTTTTACCCATTGCTTATAAGGTCCTGTCGAGTGTGATATGTGGAAGACTAAAGCGGATTCTAACTGACCTGATGGGACCTTATCAGTGAGGCTTTAGACCCGGTAAATCAACAACTGGCCAGATATCCACACTACCAGATTCTGAAAAAGGCCCAAGAACAACAGATCGACACTACCATCTTTTCGTCGATTATAAAGCTGCCTTTTATATCCCGATACGGCAAAAACTGTATGAGGCGATGTCCGGGTTTGGAATTCCTACGAATCTTATACGTCTTTGTAGGATGATGCTGACTGCCACGCTGTCTTCAGTAAGATTAGGCATAGATTTAAGCGAGCCTTTTTACACCAAACGAGGATTTAGACAGGGCGACAATTTATAGTGCGACTTCTTCAACATACTGTCGGAAATGATTATGAGGAAAGTTGCAGTTAATACGCCTGGTACCATTTTTAATAAAAGACATATGTTACTCGCATATGCAGATGACATAGACATTATTGACAGAAAACTGCGATATGTTACTGCAGCCTTCTCAAACATTGAGAAGGGAGCAGCGAAAATGGGTCTGGTGGTAAACGAGGACAAAACAAAGTTATTGATATCAACGAACAAAGAGTCTACAACTATAATTTTGAAGTGGTGGGAGAATTCATCATCCTCGGTTCCGCTGTAAACAAAACGAATGATGTCAACATTGAAATAAAGATGAGAGTATTGCTTGCTAATAGATGTTACTATGGGCTAAGCATGCGGTTCAATGATAAAGAGCTCTCTCGACCAACAAAAATCCGACTGTATCAGACGTTGGTTCTACGTTGGTTGGTTATGACGCAAGCGGATGAATCAAGACTGGCAGTTTCCGAGAGGAAAATATTCCGGAAAATATATGGACCCATCATCGTTAACGGAGAGCATCAGCGTCCCATGAACAATGGCTGTATGAGCTATATGCCGACATCGACGTGGTCAAACGCATTAATATACCTATACAGCGAGCGATTGCGTTGGCTGGGTCATGTTGTGCGGATGGACCCAAATGCTCCGGCACGGAAAGTTTTCAACAACGAACTCGATGGACGGCGCAGAAGAGGGCGACCAAAACTTCGTTGGAATGACCAGGCTTTTGAAATATTGCCAAAACTTGGTGTGACGAATTGGAGGAGAAGCGCAGAAGATCGAAGCGTTTGAAATTATTTTCTACGTGCGGCGTATAATAGATAAGTATGCCTATTTCAGTCGCCACCTAAAAAGAAGAAGAAGAAATGCTATTTGACAGTTAACGAAACGATAAGGTTTTTGGATTCGTATAGCCACTGGTGACGAAATATGGAAGAATGGGTGGATGAAATATGAATTGACTGCGATAACCCAAAACAGAGAAATTCGACAGCCAAGTCGAATATTCATGGAAAATACTCATTTTGTATATTTCGTGGGTTTAGATTGATGTCAAACCCATTACTATGCCTCTCCACTGAACACAATTGATTAATGGCCTATTTTGTACAATAATGATCGTGCTCATATTGCGTCGCCAGTTAAAACCTACTTAGAAACGCTATAAGGTGCCATATTCATCAAACTTTGCTCTTTTCGATATTCGAATTCGAATTGGCTTGTCTGAGCAGTCAAAAATTATGTTGATTCCTGGATAGCCTCAATAAATGAAGCTTTCTGTCGATGCAGTACTTATATGAGGCCAGAAAGATGGGAAAACGTAGTGGATGACCACTGTTTTGAATAATGCGAGTAAATAAAAATGAATGATATTTGATAAGAATGGGTAAAGATATATTTGTACTCCCTGCTCTTTATTGTGAATGTTTTCGTGTTAGTGGGCAAAACTTCTTAATTGTTTTGTGAAGTTTTAGACTTTTAATGTTGCGATGATGTTCGAAAAAGCACAAACAGCTATGGGTGCTGAAATTCGTCCAGCCAGCTGTGTCAATATCATCAATTTGGCAAATTTTTCAATTATATAATATCTTATTAGCAATAAAAAGTAACTGCTAATGGACAAACGGTATTGAATAAAATAAAGAACCCAAGTAATTTTTCCACTGCTCAAGTCCAAATCGATATATTGGCGAAATTTTAAATTCGACATTTATAGCTTCAGTATTTTTCGAAAATGATTTGATTTTTAATGTTTCATTAAAATTCGATGCTTGTACCTCTAGTTTAATCTAAAGACTATTTTAGTCACTATACAGGATTTGGGAACAACAACAGGTGTCTTAACGATGCGCAATTTATCGGTTACACCGCACACTAACTTAGATGTTAGAAAATTGATCTTCGTCGAACGGAATTTACGTTGCGGTGTCTGAACTGTTTAAGAGACTCAGGGGAAGCCAAATGTAGATTATGTCGCATATTACCAAACCGATAACCACATAAAGTAGTGTGAAATTGATTCAAAAGTGCAAACTTTTTCATACGACCAGATAAGGTTTACTCCTCGTATATGTCATTGGCGAGTCCGGTGATTTGACTAGTGCAAAAAACTGAACTATTTCAATGAGATTTCTTACATTATCGTTCGATTTATGATCCTTTCATTTCGAACTTTACCTAACACAACATTGTTGATATTGATATTTATTATTACAGCAAGGCTTTTTGTCGGCAAATTGATGTTTTTTCTCAAAGCAAACAATATAAAATTGGTCATAAATCATAATAAATAGAAGAAAAAAACTTGGACTATAATTTCCAAGTCCACAATTGTTGAAAGAGAAACGCGATCAGTTGCTGCCTGGTTACAACGCGGTAGGTTTGAAAAGTTATGTGTCGACCAAGTTGAAATGCAGTAAACTCAGCCTTATTGTTGCATATATCGGGTTATCCATTTTTCGGTTTCAAAAGTAAGGTTAAATAAAACACACATAAAGCTATAATGTCAATGAAGCTTTTATTTTATTATAAGGCTTCGACTTTATCATTATGTCAGAAATGCAATGCCATTTAAATGATCACCTCTGGATTGGTTGCAGGGTGGATCCTTTTGAGGTGGTTTTCGACCACTTCTTCGCGCACTGCGGGCAGTTTCTCGGCAATAACTTGAGGAATGTTGGTTGTGAAATGTTCCAACGCTAGGAGATTACCCGCATAAACAAGGTCTTTGACGTAGCCCTACAAAAAAGTCTAACGGGGTCAAATCGCATGGTCTTGGTTGTCAATTGACGTCGCTAAAATGTGTAGTAGTCGTATTTATTTTATGCATTTTGCAATTTACTTAATACTGTCCAAAAGGCCAAATTGGCCAAATTACAAAATTGTTAAATAAATGAAATGAAAATGGAACGAAATTGCACTTTCTGGAAGCTTCTCATGCAATAAAGCCGAAATTGGTGGTGCTGAGTGGCTCGTGGCACATATCGTCGATTCTTCTTCTTATGTGGCGACTGGAATAGATAGCCTTATCTATTATACGCCCCCCGTAGAAAATAATTCCAGGCGCTTCGATCTTCTGCATTTCTCCTCCAATTCGTCACACCAAGCTTCGATAATATTTCAAAAACCTGGTCCTTCCAACGGAGTTTTGGCCGCTCTCTTCTGTGCCGTCCATCGAGTTCGTTGTCGAAAACTTTCCGTGCCGGAGCATTTGGGTCCATTCGCACAACATGACCCAGCCAACGCAATCGCTGTATATTAAGGCGTTTGACCACATCGACGTCAGCATATAGCTTATACAGCTCATTGCTCATGCGACGCCAATACTCTCCGTTAGCGATGAGGGGTCCATATATTTTCCGGGGTATTTTCCTCTCGAAAACTGCCAATACTAATTCATCCGCTTGCGTCATAACCCAGGATTCTGCGCCATATAACAAGACGGGTAGAACCAACGTCTGGTACAGTCTGATTTTTCTTTGTCGAGATAGGGCTTTATCATTGAATCGCTTGCTTAGCCCATAGTAACATCTATTAGCAAACAATACCCTCCTTTTTATCCCCATGCCGATGTCATTCGTTTTGTTTACAGCGGAACCGAGGTAGATGAATTCTTCCACCACTTCAAAATTATATATAAAATTATAGTTGTCAACGTTCACACAGCGTGCCAAACGAGTAGACTCTTTGTTTGTTGAAATCAATAACTTTGTTTTGTCCTCGTCTACCACCAGACCCATTTTCGCTGCTTCCTTCTCGATGCTTGAGAAAGCTGCAGTAACATCTTGCAGTTTTCGCCCAACAATTGTATGTATTAAATGATATCGTCGATTGCAGGCCAAAAAAAGTTAGTTTTCATACGGCCATATCGCTCTAAATTGGAATTTGGATTAATCGGCCACACTTTTACTAACAGAAGGGATATATTCGGCACTGCATACATTCCGAAGATGCGCAGATCTGACTACCATCTGTAACGTTTCCAGTCTCTTTAGATTTCTTTATAATATTGCCAATTCCTTGCACAGTAGGTCGATTATGACGACTATATATCAGCTATAATCGTAATGCACAAGAAGTACCCACGTTGAAATCGCCACTTTTGTGGTAAGTTTTAACTATTTTTACGGGTTCTTCGGTTGTTAAACGATCCATATTCGTAAATAATAAGCCTTTCACTAAATAAATAACGCATCAGATGATTGATGTTTAACAGCTGACAGCCTTGCCAGACTGGCGTTTTTCAAGCCACAAAATTTATAAACCTGTATAACAAAAGTAAAAAAAAAAAAAAAAATTAAAAAATAATAAAAAAACAAAAATAAAAATTCTGTGAAAAGGCGCTATATGCGATCAATCTCAATATTTTATGTAATTTTTTTTTCTCTTTTCTGCTTTTCAAGCACCCCTCGTTAATCCGCAACATATTCTATGTTGTACTTACATACGAGTATTTTGCCCTCTTTCTGACTGAAAGGTGTGGTGGTGATGTTGGTGGTGGTGGTTATCAGCACAACGGTAACGAAGTAACCAGGTACCCCTCCAATGGGTCCACACTGCAAGAGGGCAAATCAATTGCACGATGACTAATGTGTCAATACTTTTATTGTTATATTTTAAATGTCCCCCTCCTCTATTTGGCCGTCGAATAAATAACAAATGTGCACGTACAAGTATATTTGATTAATAAATGCATGTTTATGATCAGCTTTTTTTGTTTTTGTAGCAAATTGTACGTGTTATCCTACATTTTTACATGAATTTTTTGTTTTGTTTGCGGGTACTCTACGATGTGCTCTAGCATAGTTAAGTTTAATACAAATCTGGGAAGCTCTCATTGGTCTGCAATTTATCTGTTCAATTTCATTTTATTTCATTTGTTTATTTTGGTCTATGGAATTATATCCTTATAGACCAGCAAATATCTTATATAACTAATTAACAAAAATAAAGTAAATAACTTAACTAATTTAATAAATTACATACTAATTGCCTAAAGACATTATGAGGCAGGCAAAGGTCAATGTTGTTGCAGAATCTATTAAACAAAATCATTGACCTGTTAATGGGCTCATTGCAAATATAATTAGACGAATGCATAACAATATTAAAAGTATACATATGACGGAGAGAGCGAGATGGAGCATTAAAGCGTATGAGTGCAAGTAGATCTGAACAATCAATATATCCCGAAACAACGGCATGAAGAAACATAACAGACGCTATGTTCCTTCTGGCCTCCAAAGTTTGCAACGAAATGAATGCACAGCGCCTTTCATAGGACGGTAAAGAAGAAGTAAGGTTAAGTGACGACAAAGCATACCTTAGAAACACTTTCTGTACTTTTTCAATCCGCATAGAATGAATTGATGCAACAGGATTCCAAATAACCGATGCATACTCGAGTTTGGAACGTACAAAAGCAGAGAACAAAACTTTTTTTGTGTAAGGATCAGAGAATTTATACATATTTCTACGAATAAAATAAAACATCGCATAAGCTTTTGGTATAATGTAATCTAGGTGATTTTTGAATGTAAATTTGAAGTCAAAAACTACCCCCAAATCAGAAAATTCAAGAATTTCTTCCAAGATTTCATGATAAATATGATATGACGAATTAATTGTATTTCTACAGCGATGGAATGTCAGTTTAAAACATTTATTAGTATTGAATGGTAAATCATTAGCTTTAGACCAAATAGCAATCCTATCTAAATCTTCCTGCAACAACGTAACGTCATTCAACGTGTAGATTGATTTAAAAATCTTTAGATCATCTGCATACGTAAGATATTTCGAATTTTTAAAAAACATGCCAATATCATTAACAAAAATATCGAACAATAAAGGCCCAAGAATACTACCTTGTGGAACACCAGAGGTAGGAAAATAAGCACTAGAATAATAACCATCAATACAAACAGTACATACCCGATTACCCAAATACGATTTCAACCAATTTAAGACATTGGAGTGGAAACCGAATTTATGAAGCTTAAATAAGAGAATATCATGGCGAACTCTGTCAAAAGCTTTAGAAAAGTCCGTGTATATCGTGTCTACTTGAACACCACTTTCAAATTCATTTAAACAGAAATTACTAAAAATAGCTAAGTTAGTAGTTGTGGAACGACCAGAAAAAAACCTGTGCTGATTAGGGTTAATATGCCTCTTAATTAAAAAATATAATTTTTCATGCATAATATGCTCAAAAACTTAGAAATAGGCCTGTAATTAGTAACTAAGGTTCTATCTCCCGACTTAAAAACTGGAAAGACTGTCGCAGTTTTCCATTTATGAATAAAATATCCAGAATCAAGTGATTTTTGAAACAAAATTTTTAAAGGAACTAAAAAAGCTGTTGAGCATTTTTTAAGAAGAAAAGAAGAGATTCCATGCAGATCAGATTTAAAAGAATTTTTGAGCTTAAGAATGACAGACAGAATGTCCTCATCAGAAACATCAATAGACCCAATATCAACACAAGGCACAATGTTGTCGTAGTTACTAAAATTATTTACAGTATTATCTTTTGTAAAACTTGATTCAAAGAAATTCTTAAATAAGTTTACTGATTCTTCTGCCGAATTTGAAACAATATTATTATGCTTTAGACCTTTAGGGATGGAAGAATTGTTTTTTTTTTCACTTTATATACGAAAAAAACCGTCTTGGATTATCCTTTAAAGACTCATTAAACGATAGTATATACTGATTATACAAAAATTTATTTAAACAATTAAATTCACGCATATAATGAATATAATATTTTTCATCTATCGGGGAATTAGAAATCATAAATTTACTATAAAATTTATTCCTTAAGTTTTTTAATTTTTTTAATCCTCTGGTGTACCAAGGTAATTTATAAACCTTTGGCTTAATATGAGATATATTATGCTCGACTATAAAATTTGTCATTTTTAAAAATTCATCATAACAAATAGCGACAATATTACTATCTAAAATATCGGGCCAATTGATATCTGAAAGTAGTTCATTTAAAGAATCAAAGTTACAGGAATTATAGTCATAATCATTAACTAATATAGGAATGTGAGACTTCGAAAAATTATAAAATTGTAAATTAATACAAATTGCAGAATGATGAACCGTTTCAGGAGAAACAGGAAAATTGCATTTAACTACCGAAAACAACATGTCATTGCTAACAAAAACTAAGTCTAGCAAACGCCTTAATTTATTAAACACTTTATTAATTTGTTGCAGACCAATACTAAGTAATGCATCAATAAATTCAATTTCAAACGACTTATTAACATTACATGGAAGAAATTTATCAATTTTTTGAACCTCATTCCAAACAATATTGTTTAGATTAAAATCACCTAAGATACACATTTTATCTTTACTATTTAAATTGTCTGAAATATGCAAAATGTTATTTGAGTGAGCCTGATACAAACTATCCAAACTATTTGGCGGAATGTAAGAGGCACAAATAAAAAAATTTCCTTGAATAGATTGAATTTCAACACAAAGTTGATCCAATAATAAGTTGCCATCACTTAATTCAAATTGTTTCGAAACGAAGGCACTATTCACAGCAATTAACACACCACCACCTCTCAAGCAGCCACTTAAAACACAATCTCTATCTTTACGAAAGATATTAAATTTTTTTGTATCAAAAAATTCTTCATTAAAAAAAATCCGAATTAAGCCATGTTTCAACAAATACATAGACATCATAATCACATTGAGATGTAAATGGAAAAATTAGCATAGATTAGTAACTCAAAATTTCTCGTTTGTAGTCATTTTCTATATTACCAGGATAGCTTTTTATAGTTGGCATGTAATAATCTATTGAGTTGCGAAATTTATATAATGTGGTCTTGTAAAATTTAAGAAAAAAAGAGCTTAAATTAAAAATTCGCAAAAAATGCAAATGAAAATGCAACTTGGAAAAGTATTGTGCAATCGTAGAAAACTTGGCTTTCTTAAGTTTGTAATGCCGAATTTGGATTATCTGATATTCAAAGATTTTAGCGAGCGCTTTTACACCAAACTAGGATTTAAACAGGGCGACAGTCTATCGTGCAACCTCTTCAACATACTGTTGGAGATGATTATGGGGAAAGCTGCAGGAAACACGACTAGTAAGTACCATCTTTAATAAAAGCCATATATTACTCGCATATGCAGACGACATAGACATTATTGGGCGAAAACTGCGAGATGTTACTGCAGCCTTCTCAACCATCGAGAAGGAAGCAGCAAAAATAAATCTGGTGGTAAACGAGGACAAAACAAAGTTATTGGTTTCAACGGACAAAGAGTGTACTCGTTTGGGACGCTGTGTAAACGGTGTGTAAAGTGGTGGAAGAATTCATATACCTTAGTTCCGCTGTAAACAAAACGAATGATGTCAGCATGGAAATAAAGAGAAGAGTATTACTGAGTTACTATGGACTGAGCAAGCCATTCACTGATAAAACCTTCTCTCGACAAACAAAAATCCGACTGTATCAGACGTTGGTTCGACCTGTCTTGTCATATGGCGCACAATCGTGGGTTATGACGCAAACGGATGAATCAGTACTGGCAGTTTTCGGGATGAAAATACTCCGGAAAGTGTATGGACCCATCATCATTAACGGAGAGTATCGGGATCGCATGAACAATGAGCTGTATGAGCTATATGCCGACATCGATGTGGCCCAACGGATTAATATACAGCGAGCAATTGCGTTGGCTGAGCCATGTTGTGCGGATGGACCCAAATACTCTGGCACGAAAAGTTTTCAACAACGAACTCGATGGACGGCGCAGAAGAGGGCGACCAAAACTTCGTTGGAAGGACCAGGCTTTTGAAATACTGTCACAACTTGGTGTGACGAATTGGAGCAGAAGTGCAGAAGACCGAAGGGCTTGGAATTATTTTCTTTGGGCGGCGTATAATAGATAAGTACTCGTATGCCCAAACTACTTTGGCTCATGAAAATTGGCATCGTTTTTGCACTATCCACTATATTTGGACTATCCGTCTAAATATGCCGATATAAGGGACCTCCAGGGATTAGCGATAACAAGGTCAGGCGATGACTGGATAGTTAGCAATATGCTCTCTACTCAGGGTTGCTTGGCTTGGTTGTTGTGGCAAGTGGGTCTGCTGACCTTTTCAAGGCAGTCTGACCTGAGGGTTGAGGGGCTGCGGGACTGTTCGGATCATGCTGATCCCACAATCCCATTCAGCTTGATAGTCGGCAGCTGTGTGCTCGTTTGCGGGGCACCAGTCGCTGGGCCGCAAGGGATTGAAACTGAAAGTAGATTTTCTTCTGAGTCAGATTATCTACGAAGTCTGACCAGAGGTTTTGTCTGGTACCGGGGGTGATAGGGATACACACGGGCAGGTCTCGGGTTCGTGCCCTGTCATCTGTATCTTTTTGATCTCTCAGGGGGTACGGACAGGCATGGGGTTTTCCCTATGCCTATATTTCATGGTTGCCGTTCACCGTCGCCGAACGGAAGGGGTTTGGAGATTTCCCCGCCTCCCATCGGTGAGAGTATTGCATCCTTGCCATGTAGTATCGACCGTTCCCTCTGTCTGGGGTCTCTGTGCCTGCAGTTATGAAAAAATGTCCAGTCTGTACTCTTTTGCCACAGGGCGACCAATCCCGTGAAGTATGGTGTATTGATTTATACGACTTGATAGTAGCTTTGCTATGTGTTTTGCTACGCAGCTCCAACCGGTGAGTTTGGCCGGTAGCGTAGGGATCAGGAGGCCCCGAGACTGAGTTCCCGACTGATCATTTGGTGTTGGACCCCTAGTGGGAGCATCACGCGGGTTGTGGTTGATACCAAAATCATTGGTAGAGACTTTGTGCTCGAATGTGGAGTTGCGTTGCAACCGAGTGCTACAGACCCATAGAGTAGCAGAGGTGGTAAGATAAGCCTCACCTCCGCCAATAGGGATTATGTTCCATACTAGCACAATCAATTTGATATCTTCTGGCTGCGAAGAAAGGGTTGACAATATGCGGTAGTACCAAAATTGTTAGCCCCTTTTCCTAAATAGCCCAAGTCTTACTTGGCGTTGGCAATCGCATTGTAATATGCCCAGTGTGTCGCACACCGTGTGTAAGGCCTTCACGGCGAGACTCGCGTTAAACCCTCGTGGACTTCTATCTGTTTTTGAGTTATAAGCGATTTGTATTCTAGCGATTTGTATTTTAACGATTTTTATTTCAGCTTAATTTTTTTTTGTAATTTCGTAGTCTTACGATGTTTTCACGGCATCTGTTGGGAGTCAAAATGACACACTTCATTCTCGATTTGTAGGCAGTTTTGTTTTTTACAAACTTTTGCCGTTTGCATATTTTTTTTTCAATTTTTAATTTTTGTAACTGAACCATAAGGATATTATTTATAACTCATTTCATTCATTAATAATAAAAACAATAAAAAGTTCATAAGAACGTATTTCAAATATAGGTTATAGCGGGTTATACATTTTTTAAAAGGAAAGGTAAATAAAACACACATAAAGCTGTAGATGAACAAATTTGTAGTCAACATCATTATCAATAGCATTATATTATCATTTTATAATATTTATTTATTTATTTTTTTATTGATTATATATTTTATAAATAAATCTCATAATATTTTTCCATGTTTGAAAAGAAGTCGGACAAATACGTCTAATATTTATAAATTTTAGTTTTATTTATTTAAGTTTTATTGGTTCACTGATACTGTTTTGGAAGACCTTCAAAATGCTTTCCTCAGAAGGCTTTATGTAAAGATTTCAACTCGAAGATCTTTGAAAGATCTTACTTTTAAGTTCTTCTGTAAGGCCTGAACTTACGGAAATGCATAATATCTTCTCTGCCCTAAGGTCTGCACCTTAAATGCCTTCGCAATGTCTTCTTTTTAGACTCTTCAACAAGGCCTTCTTTTTCGGATATGAGTAATGCTTCAGTTTGAAGGGCTTTCCATAAGGACTTCCATTCGAAAGCGAGGATAAAAGGCCTTGCCTTCCAATCTCATGTAATGTTAAATGGATGGGAGTACGTGATGTGGATGAATGGTCTTTTGGATTCTAAATAGGTCTGACATCAGATCTCACATTTTTCCGGGTTGTTATTTCTACCGCATTTCAGAAATGGGGAGTATTTATTAGTTATTTTAAAAATTGATGTTAGTTTAAAATCTGGTATTAATATCCCCAATTGCGATGGTTAAAAATGACCGCTTTTCCTGCGAAATGTCGGGACAAGAATTCCCAATGAAAACCTCTACTTAACAAGACAAATATCAAGTACAGGGTGCCCGTCGGGAAGGTGTACTACTTTGTTTTGCCGCCATTTTGGTAAACATTAGTCTTGGCAGTTCATATTTGGCAGTCGTAAAGTAGGGAGATTACAAATTTATTATGGAAAAATATTTGACAAACCAACGTGTTTTAATCGTTAAAACCTTTGATCAAAATCGATCATCGATTGCTGTGACGAGGAGAAAGTTACGTGAAATTTTTGGGAGAACCAACGCGTTGGCACGCGCTATTTATCATGTAGTGAATGATTTCGAAGAAAGAGCTTCTGTAGCTGATAGGGCCAAGCATGGGCCACAACGTACTGCAAGATTGGGTGAAAGCATTACTGCTGCTCAAGAAAGTGTTCAAAACAATTCATCAACCTCAATTCGACGCAGTGCTCGGGAGCTGGGCCTTCAAAGAACAACTTTGGCCACAATTTTGCACAACGATTTGCATTTGTTTCCATTCAAGATTCAGTTGCCACAAGGGCTGCTTCCACAAGACCGTTTACGCCCGTTTGCCAATAGGATATTACACCGTGTATGAACAAAATTTTGAAACGCAGAATTCCTCACTATTGTTGTAGGGTGAACTTTGTATTCATTCATTTCATCGCATTACAATTTCTATTGTAAAATTGTTTCAAGTGTAAAAGTATGGACTAACACACATTTTCGCTCTAAACAAATTTGCATTCGTCCAACATGTGCAAAATGTAATGCACAATAAAAAAATACAATTTAATGCGCTTTTGGCGGTAAAACGTTTGTTTTTTTGTTTCTTGCATTATTATTAATGTCCAATTTGAAAAAAAAACGCGCACATGCTCAGATGCTATTGAAATTGAGACAGTCAAACCTGTTAACAGAGAACTGTCTCGATAGACATGACTATATTATGGCCGTTATAAAGTATTCCAATTGTGAGCACATATGTGTGGTTGCAAGGAAAGACGGCTTAAGTGGAGTTGGGACAAAATCAAGTTTATTCATTATTATTATTGTTCTTATGCTGATGCATATTTATGTCCAATTCCCATTCCAAAATTTGATGTAGTTCGTAGGTTATAACATTTTTTCAAAATAGCGATTTTTGATAAATCACGCAATATCTCCAATTATTGAGGACTATTGAGAACATATTTTTTATTATTAACGTTTATGTCCTTAAGATGCATATAGCTGTCTAAGCGTGATTTTAAAATTCTATTTACTTCGAATGTTATAACAGATTTGCATAATAGCGATTTTTTGAAAAATGCTCAATATCGCAAGAGGGAAAAAATTTTAGATAAGTTATTTTTCCTTGTAAACGCAAAAATATGATGCAGTACTCATTAAACAGAATTGTTCATCCCAAACGATGCCTCTTCTTTCTAGGTTTCACTGTAATAATACAAACTGACAATTATTTTGCATATGGTGGCATAAGCCAACAATGGCTGACGATTATCGTGTATTTATCATTTTGTAAAATTATGATTATTTTTAATAATATTCGTATAAAGCAACAGATTTTTTGTTTGTGCCAACATTTCATACCTGTACGAAATGTTAGATATTCAAAATAAATTGTCCATTGTTTTCCTTCACGGATTCATGCAAATTTGTTGTGAAAAATTATTTTCCACTTTTTTGCTTTTCATCCGAATTATGATGATTATCGCTGGGTAATTTGTAGTTATTTAAATAAATTTATGACGATAATTTTCATTCGTCGTTTTTACCAAATATGTTGGTTGGTGGTTGTTCGTTTTGCCAACGTAATTACGTTTTGCCATAATCTCATATTTATTATTGACCTAAATGTCTGAATTTATGTGTAATTTCATGTCTTTGTGTGTGTGTGTTCTTTTTTCGTTACAGGTGAGTGTCCAGATTTAATGATAAATGGCCTGAGTGGCAAGTCTGAACTCTGATCCTTGATAAATCAGTGAATTCGCTGTGTTATGGTAAATATCAGTAAGTTGTGTTATTCAAAACGATGATGATTTCATAGTGCAAATATTTACTTACAACGGAAAACACTCGCAAATTTGGAACTGTTTTTGTTATTTGTTTTAGAAAAATTACAAATTACTTACAAAACGAGATGTAAAACATTTTCTTCACCATTTATAGGGTAGTTCAAGGAGGAACTATTCAAATAGCAGATTTATACGAACATGAAAGGATAAATGAGTTCGTAATTATACGAAAACAGTCCCAAAACTAGCCGACTTGACGTATACATGGTGCCAGTAGAAATTATTTTGGTGAAAAGTGGCAACCTTATAAACAATCTTATATATGTTTTACGTTTCAAGTTTAATAAGTTTGTTTTTTTGAGCCATCAAAAGTAAACGATCCCAGTGTAAACATGGAAAGAATTGGTCACCGTTATGTAATTCAATATTTCCATTTGAAAGGTCTGAGTCAATGTTAAAACCAAGCTAGATTCTGCTCTGGAGTAGTCTGCTCCTTCATTTACGACTAGAAAATGTTGGCTAGCAGAGTTTAAACGAGGCCGTACGAGCTGCTAAGACGAACATCGTAGTAGTGGTCGACAAATTGAGGTGTCCTTGCTAGACACGGTTAAGAAAATCCACAAAATGGTATTGAATGATCGTCGGCTGAAAGTGCATAAGCTAGCTGAAATGATAGGCATTTCAAAAAGTGTCATATATTGGCAGATGATTTGAAAATGAGAAAGCTGTGCGCGAGATGGGTGCCGCGCTTGCAAAAGCAGCATCATGGAGATGTTTCAGTGGAGTGTTTGGCAATGTTTCATCGCAATAAAGCCGAATTTTTGCATCGATTTATAGCCATGGACGGGACATGGGTCCACCACTTCACAACTGAGACAATGGAATACGAACAGTCAAAGCAGTGGACTGGAATGGAGTTTGCGATTACTTTCGTTAATTATCTTTAAAAAGCAAAAATCAACAACGGCGAATATGATGCTAATTTATTGCAGCGTTTAGGTAATGAAAATATGGAGAAAGAGCTGTATTTTCTGAAAAAGAAAGTGCTGTTTCATCAAAAAAATGCTTCAGTTCACATCTCCATTAGTGCGATGGTCAAAATTAATGAACTAAAATTCAAATTGTTTCATCACGCATTTTCTCCCCAGATTTAGATCCCTCATACAATTTCCTATTTCCAAAACTTGGAAAAATAGCGCAGTGGTAAAAGATTTGCCACCAATGAAGTCTTCTCTTAATGGCTATTTTAAGGAGTTTGACAGTTCTTACAATGGGGTGATTTTTTACACTCAAATTTGCATCATTTATTAAAATTTTTTATTGGAATCGATAAACTGGTCTTTGCCATTTAATTTTTAAATATAATTTCATGTAAATGTTGCCCGTGGTTCCGTTTCAAAATGTCCATTCGGAAGGTCTAATTTTTCGTCACTTTTTTGAGCATTTCGGCTTGTAATCCACGAATAACGCGTGCTATGTTATCCTGTAAGGCTTCAATAGTGTTCGGCTTGTCCACATAGACTAACGACTTGACATAACCCCACAAGAAATAATCAAGAGGCGTTAAATCGCAAGATTTTGGGGGCCAACTCACAGGGCCAAATCGAGAGATAAGCTTCTCGCCAAATTCATCCCTCAACATACGAGTATCCATTGTTTCACGAGCAGTGTGGCATGTTGCATCGTCCTGATGAAACCATATGTCAACCAAGTTCAACTCAGCCAATTGGGGCAAAAAAAAAAAAAAAAATCGCGTATCATAGCTCGATATCGTTCGCCCTTGACGGTAACGTTTCTTCCACAGTCGCCTTTGAAGAAAAATGGACCGATGATGCCATCAACCCATAATTCACACCAGACTGTCGTTGTTTCGGGGTGCATCGGTATTTCATTTAGCGAGAAATGAGCCTCATCGCTGAACACAATTTTTGGATAAAACAGCGGTTTTTCATTGGGTTTTTGTAAGGCCCATTCACCAAATATTAGACGTTGTGGTAGGTCATTCGGCTTCAATTCTTCTAGGCTTTCAAACCCAAATCGACGTGTAAAATTTTCCTTGTGATTGAGTAACACATGCCCAACCGCTGAGAACGGCGACGAATTGACATTTCACGATCGTCATTAACACGGGTCGCTACGGCTGCAATATTTTCTTCGGTACGCACTCTACGCATGCGAGTCGTTGGTTTTGTGTCCGACAAAGTAAATTTGGTGCGAAATTTGGAGATAACAGCACGAATTGTTGATTTAGCAGGTCGATTATGACGACCATCAAATGGTCGTATCAAACGATGCGCATTTGTCGCAGAGCACGAATTTTGATAATAAATTTCAATTATTTGCAATCGTTGTTAGTTTGTTAATCTTTCCATGATGAAATGGCAGAGTATACTGTACACTTTCCACTTTGACAGATGACGTTAGGACGCCATTACCAACTAGTGCTGTCAACCTGAGAAGCTTAAATCTTAAAAAATCTTCCTGTATAAGAAATTTAAATGCATTTTTTTGATCAATGTCAATTATATATTTTTGTTATTGTACAGAAATCTCAATTTCATTTTATATAATATAAATAACTGGTTTTGGAGGTGATAGACCGTAAATGCTCTTTCACCCATACCTGATCACAAAATTATTCATTGCGGCCTGAAGGGTTGAAGCCAGGATCGAATCAATTATTGTTTTAATGGATTGTTTCAATTCAGACAAATTCCTTGATTTCGTTTGGTACACCTTTTGCTTGGCATAATCCCATAAAAGAAGTTGGGCCAGCGGAAAGTGGAGTTTCTGGATATTAATTTGTAAGGAAATTTTCGTTGGAGCTCCGCCAGTAGCGGTCTGGCTATGTGTGCAGCTGCTCCGGCTTGCTAGAACCAAATGCTGCTGAAACGGATACGTTTTCGGCACAGTTCTGGGTTAAAAACACTCATTCAACATTGACAGTTACTGTTACAACGTAGCTCGGTTCATGGGTCACCCTGTAGTGAATTAAAATGGTTGTAATCGCAATGCAAATATTTTGTTACAAAATCTAAACGAAGTTGTCTGTTATTTTCTGTTTATTTTTTCTCTAATACGTTTTACTTTTTTCTGAAAACGAATTTCATAATTTATTTCCAATCAACAATAAGCGCTTTTTTCACAATGTAAAAATTAATTTACTTTGTGTAAACAGTTATGACTAGGATCATATTTACTTATCTACAAAATTCAACGCCCATTTTATCATTAAGAAAAAGTTGCCCATATTTTCTCTGCCTGGAAAATGCCGCCAATATTTTCGCGCCTAGAAATAGTAGGCAACTCGTTTGTGAATTTATCTGCCATAAAGAAGATGGTAACCAGTTTCTCGTCGAGGCCATTTCCAATTTATCGTTGTCTCTGCTACCGAATTACACGAATTCTATATTAGATCGCTGAGGTGCCAGTCAAAGTCCACCATTCATTACAACTTGTTTTAGCCCCTCGAGGTGTCTCCCCTGAGCGAAATTAACAGAGTTGGCAGCATGTTGTGCTCAATTAAGCGAGCAAATAGCTCCCCCCCTGTTAAAGCGAAAATAAAGCTGTCTGGTAAAACGCTACTAATTTGCGTTTAATCGTGTTTTATTTAATTGGCCGATAGAAAAATGTCATTGACTACTACATTTAGTAGACACGGGCGTGTGTGTTAAACTTAACAATGTAAAATATGTAAAAATTTCTTAATATATCGCTATCGTTAATGTTTATGATGATGATGATCATCATCATCCTGCTGGTTATGGCCAGCTGCTGCCAGACGCACAGATGGGTATTTGTTGCTGAGATCAGAATTTAAATGAAAATGTAATATTAATATATCCGATTAAAGTTTGAAATTACATGAAAATATTTATTATATACAGAAATCTTCTTTTCTTCACCATTTGTTATCTATTAAGTTCTCGATTTACTGTTGAAAAAACACTAAATGAAAATTAGACTATCCTTTTATGTTTGGCAAAATTCCAATTGAAAATGGGACAAATTGAAATTTGACAAAATTTTAAATGGAGATAAAATGTTCCCATTTATATTCGATAAAATTTCTATTCAAATTGAGATTTTTTAATTCATATTTGACCAAATTCTAAATGATACTAAGATTTGTTATTTATAAGTGAGAAAGTTATGCCTGAAATTTTGATTATTATATTTACAAGAGCGGTCCCAAAACTAGCCGCCGACCTGACAAAGAAGGCACAAAAAAGCTGGAAAAAATTTTCTTTATTTTTCAACATAATCTCCTTTTAGTTCGATTCACTTTTTCTAGCGATATTCAATAGCTTCTGTACCCTGCTTATAGTAAGAACTGTCCAAATCCTTAAAATAGCCATCACCGGCAGAGTCCACCTCTTCATTGGTGGCAAATCTTTCACCACCGAGAAATTTTTATAAGTTTGGAGATGGAAAATGGCCCGAGGGAGCTAGATCTGACGAATAAGGCGCGTGATGAAGCAATTCGAACTTTAATTCGTTAATTTTGGCCATCGCCAATAGTGGATGTGTGCACTGGAGCATTGTCTTGATGAAACAACACTTTCTTTTTCGCTAAATGCGGCCTTTTTTCGTAATTTCGTCACTTAACGCTATAATAAATGGGCATACCGTTGATGAGGTTTCCTTTTTAAAGATAATCAATAAAAAAAAATGTAATGCGCATCCCAAAATGCAGACGCCAAAGCCCTATCAGCAGATAGAACTATTTTCGCCTTCTTTGGGCACGATTCTCTCATAACAGTCCACTGCTTTGACTGTTCCTATTCTTTTGTCTCACGTGTGAAGTGGTGTACCCACCATGCCTCATCCATGGTTATAAATCGACGCAAACATTTGGTCTTTTGCGGTGAAACATCGCCAAACACTCTACTGAAACATCTTTACGACACTGTATTTGCTCTGTTGAAAGCAAGCGCGGCATCCATCTGGCGCATCTTCAAATCTTGGGTCAATTAACTATGTGTAACACTTTTTGAAATGCCTATTATTTCAGCTAGCTCATGCACCGCACCTTCAGCCGAAGGTCATCCAATACCATTTTGTGGATTTTCTTAACCTTGTCTGGCGTGGACACCTCACGACCACTATGGTGTTCGTCTTGGCAGCTCGTACGACCTCGTTTAAACTCTGTTATCCAATGTTTTTCAGTCGCAAACGAAGCAGCAGACTCCCCCAGAGAGAGAGAGAGAGAGAGAGAGAGAGGGAGAGAGAGTAGAATCTTGCCCGGCTTTAGTGTTGGTTGGGCTGAGACTTTTTAAATGGAAATCTTGAATTACATAACGGTGACCAATTTTTTACATGTTTACAAATTCACTGACATCATTTACTTTTGATTTGCTTAAAATATATGTTTTACAAAGTTGCCACTTTCCGTCAAAATAATTTTTTTTCAAACTACTGGCACCATCTGTACGTCAGTTCGTCATGTTTAGGGACCGATTTCGTATATTTAAGGTATTTACGAAAAACTATATTGGAAAAATTATAAAAGAATGATTCCAGATTGAAAGAATGACTGATCGTTTCCAGGCAAATACTGGAACAACTCGATTTTAGGTCTTCATCTGTATTGAAGGATTTTCTATTCAAAACAGTTTGCAGACTTCACAATGAATGAAAACTCGAAGGTGCCAGATCGGTGGATGTGAGCTCAACGACCATTCAATCAATGTTTTTGGCTGAGCCTGTGACCTTTGTAACTTTGTCGCGGTGGAAAATCTCACCTTTGCGATTTCCTAATTCTGACCTTTTTTTCTCTCAGTTATCCATTTTATTTGATGATCTTTTGACATCAGGCAACTGATACTGGTCCTCCTTTCGCAAATACTAGGAAAATTTGGTTTTTAGATCCTCATGTACAGTGAAGCATTCAACACATATTCGGTCTCCGGAGTACATGAAGGTGACAAATCGGCACTTTCATATGAATCAGAAACCAAGAAAATAAAGGGTGGCGCATAAGTAACGTTAACGGCGACTATATTGAATGCGTTCTTGTGCATCATTTGGTTTTAACTCGTGAACCAATTGCATCTTATATGGGAAAAGATATAACATATGTAAAATTCTTTGCAAAGACCAGACCGCCTAGACACCTCTAACTGCTGAGAACGTCGCCTGGTAGAAGTTTCGGAGGTTTTTCTCAATACTTGCTTCCACTCGAACAATGGTCACTTCATTTCGAACAGCACGAGGTCTTCCAGCACGCGGAAGATCACAGACAGCCCCTTGTTGCTCAAAACGCTGAACCAATCGCTAAATTGTTGGAGCGCTAGGAGCATTTCGAACATGAACGAAATTTCGATATGATCTGAATCGAATCGAATGCTGGCTTTCAAAGTAAAATTGAACAATTTAGGTTCTTTGTCCTGTGCTGAGCCTTTCCATCACAAATTTCCCAAGTATTATTTAGTTAATTCTGTAAAGAGGCGAAAAAAAAAAAAAATATATTCACTGATCAAATCTTAACGTTATTTATGCGCCACCCTATATTTCAAATAAACCGAAACGAGACTGAATTTTCCGGAAGATCTTTGTCTACAACACATTTTATTGTAAACACATTTAGAGTATTTATATATCAACAAATATTTATATCAATAGCACGAATGGGAATTAGTCCTTGATTTAGTCTCCATTTTGCTAGTCATATACCCCAGTGTGCCTTCCCGCTGCTAGAGAGACAGTAGAGATACAATAAAATCAAATAACATTTGTTTATTGCCCGCAACAACCACATTTCATTTGCAATGTGGCCGTAAGAAGTTGCAAGGCAATGCAATTTCTTGAAGTTGCCGGCATGGCTGGTACGGATGTAAAGCACTGGCAGTTGGCGGTTTCTGTGGCGATTTGGTTTTGTGCTTTGAAATTTAAATGTACATCACTAAAGAGCCGTCCATTTGTACCACTAGTATATGGGTAATGGACACAAAAATGTTAAAAATGTGTTCATTATTGTGTTAAAAATGTTGAATGAAACATGTTGCATGCCAACAATGTTGCCAAGTGTTCACCGTATAAAATGTTATAGACTTATTGAATGTAATCGTAAAAATAACAATTTAAACTTTTTGTGCTACATCGATAATACTATGAGGTGCTTTTATTATAGCCGACAGACTCAAAATGGGATTTAAAATAAAATCTGGTTGGTTGTTTGGTTGACTAACTTGATGTGGTCATTATATTTCAAAGTGGTTAAACTGCCAACATCCGGAAAATATTTTTTTTTTCTTTCTTTTTTCTAATGAAGCAGTTTTAAAGAAGTCCTGATTCCCTAAGTGGTTCTGCCCGATTGCTAGTTGATTGACATGCAACATGGACTCACTCTAGTTATTAACCATGGTTGATTAACTTCTCTAGACATAATAGATTTGTTGTTATTTTTAGCTAAAGTTGGCTGCTCTTTCTAAAGGGTGTCCAAACAAGAACGCAAGATTTAAATGACTATGCAGCAATTGAATTGTTTCTCTGGCTGTATCACATGTGGCGCTGTCTGGTTGAAACCACATTCATTTCTTCAATTCCAGGCACGAAAAAGCTGGTTATGATTTCACGATACCGAACACCAATGACTGTTTGCGCTTGACGTGCCCCATTTTCATAAAAAAAGGTCCAATGATTCCTCCAGCCCAAAATCCACACCACACAGTGACACGTTGAGGATGCATTTGCTTCTCGTGAATCACTCGAGGATTTTCCTCAGCCCAAATGTGACAATTCTGCCGTCAAGATGGAAATGGGCCTCATCACTGAGGATGATTTTATCGGCAAAATCAGCATTTTCATGTTGTCTCTCCAATACCCAATTAACGAATTCCCTTCGCTGTCCATGGTTAGCTGGCTTCAGTTCCTGAGTCAATTGAACTTTGTATGCATGAAGATGCAAATCTTTCGTCAAAATTCGCTGCATAGTGGATCTGGAGACACCAATTTGCTGAGCTCGTTGTCGAATTGAGGTGGATGGAGTTTGAACGACATCATCACGTACAGCTGCGACATTTTCGGAAGATCGACCTGGTCGAAGGCGCGTTGTTGTCTTCACATCACTAACAGACCCAGTTTTGGCAAATTTATCCATTAATCTCTTTACAGTTGACTCTTTTGGAGCATTATTGTGACTCCAAATTGATCGCAATTTGCAAACTGTAGCCGCAAAACTTTCACCATTTTGGTAAAACAATTTCACAATGAGAATGCGTTGTTCATTCGTGTAGAGCTCCATTTTTACTAACCTCGTACCTTCTGCTAGCAAACACTAACAATTGTTCAAATGTCAAACAATCACACTTTGAATGGCGCCAAATTTAAATCTTGCGTTCTTGTTGGGACACCCTTTATTTTCCATACAAGACAAAATGGAACTCATAACGTTTTGCCAGCTAAATTATTATTTTTTTTCGTTCTCAAATTAAACGGAATTAAACGATAAACTTGATTCTCCCCATGGAGTAATTTCGAAATAAATTGTACGATGTAGGCATAAAAATGACAGCAAATATTTGCAAATTTAATACCGACCACAAGGACATGTGGAGACAGAGTATTCTTATGTTCCACAAGACCTTATAAAATTCATTTTACAGTAGATTTGTGGAATATTTGAATACGCTTAATATTCATTTCAAGGCAAATTTTTTGTCAAACTTAAAAAAGGCCTGAAAAAAGCCTTTTAAAATTTTACAGACCATTTAATTTTTGAGTTAGTTTTTCTTATTTGCTTATAGCCGATTAAGTAAGCATGTGGTAAAAAAATTGTCAACTCCAAAAAAATTGCGTTCCCTTTATTATAATTTTTCTTTTCATTACAATTGTTATTTTACTAAAAGTTATAAAGACAAAGAAAAAGTATTCTCTATGCAAAGCAACATATAGGTCAAAATATCAATATAACATAATTTTTACCGGTTTCTTCTAATAATTTTTAATATAATATATAAATTAGCTAGTACAGAAGGAGAAGCCAGATGGTCTGACTTATATCGATCTTCACCCATCGCCTTTTTACATTGTTGCAAAAGTGTAAGAGGTTCCAAAAGGGATGTTGTAATTGGTTGAAAGATTTAAATATAGAATAGAATATATAGTTAAATATATTATGGGTAATTTGTATGGGAGGTACTTGATCAATATTTTATTTTTTTGGTCAATGTTATAGAGAGATTACATATCTATGCAATAGACAAACACCTAAACTACTGCAGTCTTCTTATTACAGAAATTGCAGGGGAAAAATTAAATTTGGAAAAATCGGTCAATTTCTCTGGGAGGTATCAGGAGGGATGTGGCTGGTATTACACTCTATTTTCATGCTAAGACTCCCTACTTTTGCAAATGCTCAATATATACCAAATTAAATAAAACATAATAAAATAATAATATTTTATTTAATTTGGTATATATTAATAATAAAATAAATATGAACATAAAAATATTAGTGGTTAAATTGGCCATTTGTATAGGAGGTTCGAGGATGGTCCCAAAACTAGCCGACCTGACATATAGATGGATGAAAACAATAATTTTGGTGAAAATTGGCAACCTTGTAAAACATATGTTTTAAGTTTCATGGCGCCACGTTCTTTGTTATTTTTATTTGAGTCACCAAAAGTAAACGATCTCATTGAATCTGTGAACGTGGAAAAAGTTGGTCACCGATATGTAATTCAATATTTCCATTTGAAAGGTCTCAGCCCAATCAATATTAAAACCGAGCTAGATTCTACTTGGGAAAAGTCTGCTTCTTCGTTTACGACTGTAAAATATTGGGTATCAGAATTTAAACGAGGCCGTACGAGCTGTCAAGACGAACACCGTAGTGGTCGACTAACCACCTCAGATATGGTTAAGAAAATCCACAAAATGGTATTGGATGAAAATGGTCGGATAATTATGCGTGAACTAGCTGAAATGATAGGCATTTCAAAAAGTGTTATTTATCGAATATTGATCAAAGATTTGAAGATGAGAAGGCTGTGTGCAATATCGCTCTTGCTTTCAATAGAGCAAAAACAACGTCGTGAAGATGTTCCAGTAGAGTATTTGGTGATGATTCACCGCAATAAAACCGAATTTTTGCGTCGATTTATAACTAAACTTAATATTTATATTTAATTTTAAATTAATTTAAGATTAATAA
>JAHXMU010000583.1:345740-399023 GCA_019455685.1 Philornis downsi
AAATTTAAGATTTAAATTTTAAGTTTCTAAATTTAAAATTTAAGATTTTAAATTTTAATATTATCAGGATATTACAGAAAAACAAGTTTAAAATTTAAATTACATTTTTTTTAAATTAATAAAATTTAAAAAAAAAAATTTTGAAATAAAAAAAATAAAGTTAAATAAACCACATTTAAAGCTGTGATTTCGATGAAACTTGTTTTTCATTATAATGCTTGGATTTTAACATTATGTGTGAAATACAATATCATTTAAATGACATGACCTCTGGATTGCCTGCAGCAGTGAATCCTTTTTAGGTAGTTTTCGATCACTTTTTCGCACATTTCGGGCGGCTTCTCGGCTATAACTTGACGAAAGTTGGTCTTCAAATGTTCTAACGTTTGGGGATTATCTGCGTAAACACGATCTTTGACGTAGCCCCACAAAAACTGTCTAATGGAGTCAAATCGCATGATCTTGGTGGCCAATTGACGTCGCCAAAACGTGAAATTACACTTTCTAGAAATTTCTCTTGCAACAAAGCCAAAATCGGTTGTGTTGTGTGACTCGCGGCATCGTCATTTTGAAACTATATACATATCGTCCAGTCCATAATCTTCGATTGCTGGCCAGAAAAAGTGGGTATTCATACGGCCACAGCGCTCTGAATTGACGATAACGTTTCCTCAAGCGTCATTTTCGAAAAAATGCCATAATGTGCACCAAACGCTCACTTTTTCCCGATTCCAATGCCTTTTCCACAATTACTTCTGGGTTCTTCGAGCAATAATGGGGCAATTTAGCTTGTTGACGTAACCACCGAGTGAGAAATGAGCTTCATCTGCATTGAAAGCCTTTTGTTGTAGCACGCAATCAGCATATCTACGACATTGTGAATGGCCAGCCGGCTTTAATAGTCGCGTGAGTTGGACTCTGTATGGATGGAGGTGCAAATCCAAATGCAAAATACGCCGTAATGAGCCGTAAGATAAGCCTAATTGCTGAGGACGCTGTGGAGGAATCGACAAGTTCAGGTTATCTGTCACACTTTCACTAACAGAAGCATTATTTTCGGCAGTGTGTACATTGCGATGATGCACAGACCTGACAGTCAGTTTTGAAACCGCTAAATGAAATTATTAGGGAATAGTCACCCTAAGATCGGAGGATGTTTCCGCAAAATTGACCGGTTACTCCCAATTTCCTACAGGACTAAAATAGCTCATTGAGATTCTTTTCATAGTAATTAGAATAAAGTGGAAAAATAATTGCAGTAAATTTGTAAACGAAACCAAAACTGTTTGCTATCATTTTTATACTTCTCCCTTTTGTATGCATTTCAACGCCCCTCCTTATATGCGTGTTTGTTGTTTTAACTCTATTACATGGTGTCAGTCTGTCCATGTTGCCGTTGTGCCGTTGCTGCCTCCGAGACAATGATTTATTGACATAATGAAGACTAATTTGTGGCAACATTTCATTTTACGCGTTTCATATTTTTCTTTTGGGTCCACTCGGGTGTCTGCTCTGCACCATAATAAAACTTGGTTTTTTCCCCCCTATCACAGTTATGTGTAATAGTTTAATTTATGCTTTATAATAATCTATCTATTCGCAGTGCCCAAAGACTCGCTTACAAATCAATTAAAAATATGATAAGAATAAAAAAAATATTTGAAAAAAAAAAAAACAAAAAGAAATAAATTGCATCGGCCGGGAATCGAACCCGGGCCGCCCGCGTGGCAGGCGAGCATTCTACCACTGAACCACCGATGCTCGTGGCGAACTGCCCTCTATGCGAATATAACAGCAACCAGTTGTTGTACTCTTGCTTGCATTCAAGTGATGGGTTGGTTTTCTGATGTTGGTGTTTGAGCTTTCACATTTGCTTGTGCTTCAGCAGCGATGGGTGTTAATGAATTTGTCTATTTTTAAATATTTAAATTTATATTTATTTTTTCATTCACGTTTTAACGTGATGAGGAAGTCACAATGGTGATAGGGTTAGAAAAAAGCTGTTAAAGATGGGAGATAAAAAAAATGCTGTAAATACAGGCATGGTTTTCAACATTTAGTTGATGTTGTTTATAAATAATCGATTGCATTTTGTAGCAGCAGCGGCCAAACTACGTTCCATTCGCTTCTTCTAAGCGACTTGCCAAGAAACACGGAGTATTGCCGGGCAAATAATACCTTTCTGTCAGCGATTTTAGGCCGAATTTTGGATAACTCAGTTATGATGACTAAATTGAGAACATTTTCCATATACAGAGTCTAATATTTTTGGTCTTACGCTGGGAAGTATGGAATCATTGGGAAATCAATTTTTTGACGCCTTGGGAAGCTATGACCACAATCGTGAAATATTAGTGATTTTATACAGTAACCAAGGGCTAAGCATAGCAAGAAGGCTACCTGATCACTGTAGTGTTCATCAGGACGAAATTTTGGCCATTAAGGAAGTGACAGAATGGTTGAGATATAACGTCCTCACCACGGTGGGGATTAGCATATTCTCTGACAGTCAAGCTGCCATTAAAACCTTGGATTCTGTCTACCCGAACTCAACATATGCCCTGAAATGCCGCAGATCTCTTAACGAGATGGCTCAGCATTTCAACATTTACCTTAAGGGGATGCCGGGCCACAGAGACATACCAGGGAACTGCAGAGCAGATGAGCTGGCAAGACTGGGAACAACCTTACAGACTCCAGCCGAGTTGGAGTCCTTGGGAATGTCTTTAAACACCTGTAAGCTCCTACTGCGAGATAGAGCATAGTTAGCAGCAAATGGTGGGTGGACGTCTGTCCTTGGCTGTAATCAATCCAGACAGATGTGGCCTCGCCTACATCTGAAACATTCACGCACACTGCTGTCGCTACAAGACCCGACGTCTCATTGCTTGTATCCGTTATGACGAGACACTGTCTGATTGGAAGACATGCAGTGAGATTGAAGGTTGCGACTAGTGACTTCTGCAGGAGTTATAGGGATGACGAGGAGGAGAAGTCCATAGAACATCTTCTCTGCAATTACCCTGCCCTGGCGAACAGCTAGGGATCAACACTGGGCTTTTATTTCTTTAGGGACCTAGAAGATCTGGGCGATTAGTTATTGTCCGACGAGCTTCTTGAGGCGCCCATGATAATTCAAGGAGGAAACTAGGGGCATCCATATCTCTAGTTTCCGGGATATCACAGTGGACTACTATACAGTCTAAGTGAGTCTGTCTAAGTGAGACTGCCACACTAATCTAACCTAACCTATGCCCCAAAAAGACCCAAAATATTATATTTTCGGCGTTTGCTTACTCGGTCTTCTCAACATTTCAGCTGAGTCAGAAAAAACTAAAATTTTTCTATATCGTATACACTGCCTATATACAACTTTACTTAGAAACCTCTGTAAATGTAAAAAGACCAATAAGAAACTCAAGAAGGAAACAAACACGTGGTAATCAGTTTAAGTGTGAAAGTCTTTTGCAGGCCGTCATAAATCAGATCGGTTTACAGTAATTGTATACAATTAAATACAATCGATTTTAAGTAAAATGGGCGAGCTAAATCTTTGAGTGTTGAGGAAATATCCAAAATTAAAACCTGCAAGCAGAGGGGACTTTCTATTCATTAAATAGCCAGAAAAACTAATAGAAGTCGCAAAGTTATATCGACATATTTACGTGACTCCGAAGGCTATGGAAATAATATGAATGGTCGAACAGCAAGTGCTATTACAGCCGCTGACAAGATGACTATTCTGAGGTATGCCTCAAATTCACACGATTCTGCTGCCAAAATCAAGGAAAAAGCTGGCGTAAGTGCAAATGTATCAACGTTAAAAAGAGTTATTTTCAAAGCACCACACTTGCAACGCTTGAGACTTAAAAATAAACTACCGCTAGACAATCTCCGTAGGGAACATCGCCTTAATTTTTGTCGTACGACTATGGCGTGGAGTAGAAAGTGGAATAAAATTATAATTTCTCATGAAAAAAAATTAATTTAGAGGGTCCTGATGGATATAATTACTACATCCATGATCTTCGAAAAGGGAAAGACCTACTCAATCGATTACACAGCCGAAAAGGTGGTGTTAGTTATAAAGTGCGATCTCTTATTATGGCACAATAGCGCTACAGTTTCTCTCTGCAAAAATGAATGCGACTTCATACAAAGCCGTGCTGGAAAAAGCTTTTCCTGAAGTTAAAAATGTTTTCGGGGACTTGGAATGGAAATTCCAGCATGACGACGCACCAATCCACACAGCAAGAGTCGTCAAATCATGGATTGAAAGCCAAAATGTTGAGGTTATGAATTAAACATTATTGAAAACATCTGCGGATGGCTATTACGCAAGGTGTACGAATCAGGCAAGCAATATTCAAGCAAAAGTGAACTCATTAAAGGAATTAAACAGGTCTGGTCGTGTATTTCGCTGAACCTAATCAAAAAACTGTATGATTCTTTACCGAACAGAATATATGAATGTATTCTCAACCTAAGCAGCACCACCCACTGCTAAATTTTACTTAAAATACTTATTTTTAAATTAGATGTAAGCAAACAATAATACCTTTAATTTAGAATTAAGGTATTCGTGTATAATCTAATTTTTGTTAGGGGAGGGGGAGCGAAAAACTGAAATTGAATTTCGGACTTTTTTGTGTGTTTAATGTTTTAGTACTTAATTAATTAAAATGAAAGAAAATGTATATAATAGGATTACAGCAAATACGTGAATTATGGTTTATAAAGACACAACCAGTTCGTTATAATTATTATTTTGGAAAAAATCGAGTTTAGAAAAATATTTAAAGGTGGTGCTACTCAAGTGAGCGGCACTGTACTTTTAGTTGCTGAATTTCCACAGTAACCATCACTCATAAAGCTTGATTTGCATATATTGGATTACCAAGCATACTAAAACCCATCAGCAATGACTGTTCCTCATTCGATTTGCAGTTCTTTAACTGCTATAAAATTTGGAGCATCATTTAGTAGATGGAATAAGAAGATGCCAACGGTAAAATAGCTTTGAAAGAAGAACAATAAAAAAATAATTTATGACTTTAATTTTATGATATTGTTGATACTTTTGTTTTGTTCAAGTATAGACGCTTATTTGAATATTCATAAACCATAAAAATTTGTTTTAATACGAATGATAATTAATTTTTTATTAAATAACCGTAAGAAATTTAATTAAATTTAAATATTCTATATCAGATGACGTATATAAATAACTACATCAATGTCATTGATTTTCAAAAAAGCATTTAAAGTGTGTTGTTGTAGTTTGTAGTGAAATGCTAACAATTTCTGGAAATTGTTAGTGAAGAGTCCACATTTTTTTGACGCAAAAGTTTCCACACTGAATAGCCAACCCACATGCGAAGAAGTACTCTGCATTCACAAACTATCTTTCATACGTCATAACCCCGAACTATTTTAATAGCGATATCTTCCTTTATGTCCCCCGCCAATGACATAGACTTGCTTTTGTGAACTAACACTTAATGACAGCTTAAATTTTATTATTACATCCTGTATTGAAAACCGTGAAAAAAAAACAAAATCGTTAATGCTTCATTATAAGAAGCTTAAAATATGAATCATTTATAAGGGCGTTTCTGTCGATCATAAAACTTTATTTTTATTTCCTTAAGCCGATTACGAATAGATAATTCCAAAAATTATTCCATTCGATGTCGCATCATCTTCTTGATCTGCTTTATAATGAACTGAAATCATTTTAGGAAATCACGTATTTAGTGAGTGGGCGGATGATGAGAGCTTTTGTTAGCCAGGCAGTTTTTGATTTAAATTAACCACATTTTTGCCAATAAATTAAAATATTTTTTAGTTCAACCTAATTAAAATTTCATTTTGATGCAGGTGTGTAAACTGTGACGGTGTGTGCGGGATCACCTCACGTTAATCTATTGCGCAGAAAATATATGTAGGAATTGGTAATAGGAAATGAAATGAAATTAAAGTTTATCATACTTTGGCGGCGTGTTAGATTTTGGTCACACACACAGACATTTAAAAATTGTTGGAAATGTTTTTGGGACAAAGTGCCAAACTTAGGGGTGATGATAAATTTTATAAAGTGCGTTTTTTTTGATGAAATTTCATAAATTTGTATTTGCTTACTTACTTAGATCACTTGTATGGTGCTTGAACCGAATCATTTATTGATTACAATCTTTGTATACTTGTGCTTTAGGCCACATCGATTTCTACATACCTCTCTATATACAGGGTGTCTGTTGGGAAGGTATACTACTTTGTTCATAATTTTTGATTAAATGAAAGAGAATGGATCTTATATTGATAAATGTTTTATTTAATGTCGGCATTTATGCATGGAATACAATACCAGATAAATGTCCGCCTCTGTTGGCCTCACAAATGCGAGCACTTTTGAGCACATTTTTCATTACATTCTCAGACATTTCACGCGGTATTTCATTAATTTTATCACGAATATTTTGTTGGAGTTGTTCAAGCGTTTCTGGTTTGTTTGCATAAACCTGGCTTTTCAGATATCCTCACAAAAGAGGTCCGGAGAAGTCAAATCAGGCGACCGTGGAGGCCAATCAACATCACCATTTCTTGAAATAGTTTTCAATCATATCACGATATCGCTCCCCATTGACAGTTATCGTTACGCCGATTTCAGTTTCCAATGATTCCTCCTGACCAAATTGCACACCAGACTCTCACTTTTAATGGATGCAAAGGTGACTGATGAATAATTTGAAGGTTTTCCATTGCCCAGAACCAACTATTCTGTTTATTCACATATCCATTCAAATGAAAATGTGCCACATCACTCATTATGATTTTTTCATGAAAATCGGCGTTGTTATGGGCGAACTGTAACATCCTATTGGCATATGTACGAGTACGGCGGCATAAATGGTCTTTTGGAAAAAGCTCTTGTGTCAACTGAATCTTAAATGGAAATAAATGCAAATCCTTGTGCAAAATTGTGGCCAAAATTGTTCTTTGAAGACCGAACTCTTCAGCACGACGTCGATTTGAGGTTGATGGATTGTTTTGAACACTTTCATAAGCAGCAGTAATGTGGTCCATGCTTGGCCCTATCAGCTACAGACGCTCTTTCTTCGAAATCATTCACTACATGATAAATAGTGCGTCTTGTTGGCACGTTGTTTCTCCAAAAAATTTCACGTAACTTTCTCATCGTCACAGTAATCGATGAATGATTTTGATAAAATGTTTTAACGATTAAAATACGTTAGTTTACCGAATATTTTTCCATAATAAATTTGCCACATCTCTACTTCATGACTGCCAAATATGAACGGTCAAGACTAATGTTTACCAAAATGGCGGCAGAGCAAAGTAGCACACCTTCCCGACGGACACCCTGTATATTAGTTGTTTACTCTATCCAATAATTTAAACATTTGTTAATTCAAGAAAAAGCTGTATCCGAAAGCCTTGTTAGCGTGTAGGACACGTAATCAGCAGATGTAGAGCATTTTCTTGTAAAAAAATAACTCCACTTTATGATAAGTCAGTGAAAAATTTACTGGTGAATATATCAGTTTCCCAAATTTGTTCCGAAAATTGTGGAGAATTTCTGCTTCCAAGGGTTTATTTTATGCTAGGAATATTATTAGGTGTTTTGTAAGAATATAGCTCAGTATTGCAATATTTAATTTCTGCCACGGATGCATTTTTATTTTGCTGGGAGTATTTGACTTTAGGAGTTTCTTAAGAATAGGAGTACAGCTCAATTTTTTCAATATTTCAACATTTTAATGTTTCAATACTTCAATATTTCAACATTTTAATGTTTCAATACTTCAATATCTCAATATTTCTATGTTTCAATATTTCAATATTTCTATGTTTCAATAATTCCATATCTCAATATTTCAGTGTTTCAATACTTCAATATTGCAATGTTTCAATATTTCCATATTTCAATGTCTCAATATTTTAGTACTTCAATGTTTCAATATTTCAATATTTTAAAATTTCAATATTTCAATATTTGAATGTTTGAATATTTCGATATTTCAATATTTCAGTATTTCGATATTTCAATATTTCCATATCTCAATATTTCAATATTTCAATGTTTCAATATTTCAATATCCAAATATTTCAGTATTTCAATGTTTCGATATTTCAATATTCGAATATTTCAATATTTTAATATTTTAAGATTTTAATATTTTAATACTTCAATATTTCAATGTTTCAATATTCCAATATTTCAATATTTCGATATTTCAATATTTCGATATTTCAATATTTCGATATTTCAATATTTCAGTATTACAATATTTCAATATTTACATATCTCAATATTTCAATGTTTCAATATTTCCATGTTTCAATGTCTCAGTATTTCAGTGTTTCGATATTTCAATATTCAAATATTTCAGTATTTCAATATTTCAATACTTCAATATTTTAATATTTCAATACTTCAATATATTAATATTTCAATGTTTCAATATTTCAATATTCCAGTATTTCAATATCTCAATGTTTCAATATTTAAATATCTCAATATTTCGGTACTCCAATACAATTTCGAAATTGTTTTACCCTGCTTACAAATGGCACCCTTTCGGTCGGTCCCCCTTTTCGATTTCGTTCGGTTTCATAAAGTGTAAATATTTTAGCCGGACATGAAAAATAAATTAAATGCCACGAAACAAACGTGTAAACCATCGCGTACACACGCACTTAACTCACCAACCTTTCGGCCTTCCTCCTACAGTCTCACCTCTCTGGTCCCATCCACTTTGCCTTGGCCGCGGTGTCAGTCAGTCAGTTGTATCGTTCTCGAGCATAAATAAGGCAAACTATAACAACATAAAATTCTCGCCAAACATCAAAAGATTCGACCGCTTTCCAATGCAGTTCTTTGCGGCTGCATAAGGAGGCACTCAGCGTTCGCAGCGTTCAAAAGACGGCACGTCGGACTGGTGGACGAACAGGCAGATAGATGACCAAAATCCACCAGAATCATAATAAAGTAAACTGAATCATTCTGTGAACCTGAAAGCGACCAAAGGAGAACGACACACAAATGCCAACTGTAATACAAAAGCGAAATGAATGTTCTTATTGCTGCATGTGGCAGATGTTGCAAGGTATGCAATCATGAGATGTACAAGGCGATGGAATGGATTTTTAGCAATTTTTTTGCAGCCTTGTACTTGTAAAGATCGGTATTTAATTCCTATGGTAGTTATTATTAGGTGTGCTGTTTGCAATAGATGGCGCCAGCTTAAGTTCTAGTTGATTCTGCCATAACCCAAATGACAAAAGCCAAACTTAGGCATATGGTAAACATACCGCCTCGACACATTTTCTTTTGACGTCATATCCTTTTGATTGTATGAATATGTATAATTGTGTGCCAAATAAACGTCATATGCGGGAAGTATTAATTTTCTTTTTTCAATCAAAACGTTTACGGAGATTGTGCTTTAAGTGAAACAACGTATCGATATTGCTTCCGTCGATTTAAAGGCGGTTGTTTTGATGTTGACGACAGTTCGCGCGATTGAAGACAAAAAACCTTCAAAGATAGTGAATTGACGGCTTGATGGGTGTCTGTGTCAAACGCAGGCAGAGCTTGCTTTTTAGTATTAGGAGTTACCCGCCAAGCCATTCCCAAGCAAGTTGGGAATGATTCAATAACAAGGAACTTGGGTTCCTTATGGGCTGAAGCCAAGGGACGTTGTGCGTCGTTTTTTCGCCGACTGAAAAGAAAGGGTTTTCTTCATCGTATAGTAACGGGTGATGAAAATGAATTCATTACAGTAATCTAAAAGCAAAAAACAAAGTTATGGGGCTGCTCGTCATGCTTTTCTAAGTCGTCGTCTCGGTCGAATATTCACGCTGCGAAGGTTACGCTCTGTATTTGGTGGAGCCACGTCGGTGTTATTTACTCCAAGCTGTTGAAATCAGGCGAAACCATTACTGAGGATCTGTATCGACTTCAGTTAATGCGATTGAGCCGAGTTTTGCGCGAGAAACGCCCACAATACGCGGAGAGGCACGATAAAGTAATTCTTCAGCATGACAACGCTCGGCCTCACGTGGTCAGGCCCGTTAAAACCTACCTTTAAACGCTGAAATGGCAAGTCTTAACCCAAGTCTCCAGATATTGCACCTTCCAATTATCACTTCTTCTGTTCGATGGCACACGGTCTGGCCGACCAGCAGTTCCACTCATATGACGATCTCAAGGAACGGCTAGATTCGTGGATAGCTTCAAAAGATGAACAGTTTTACGGTGACGGAGTTCGAGCTTTACCAAAAAGATGGGATAATGTAATAGGTAGCGATGGACAATATTTTCAATGAATCATTTATAAACATGTTTTCATTATAAAGTTGCATTTTTATAAAAGACAGTGAGAACTTAGTTGCGCACCTAATATAAGAATCTCATTGGTTTGAAGTATTGCTTTGGAACGTGTTGATGCAATCTAGGAAAGAACGGTCATTTACAATACTCTGAGAAATTGCTGGTTGCGATAGATAATGTATACTGTTTGGGAACTTCTTGCCACTTTGAGGGTAATAACAATGTGGATCTCTCATACAAAACATCGTCTGTGTGGGCAACAACAGGGAAAGTCAATTTCCTTAAGGTTCTCTTAAGGCGAACTTTTCACCAGCAAAATCATTTATCATGAACTAGGAACAGGTTATATTCAATTGGTACTAAGACCGGACTATCAGGTCGATGCATAAGAACCTATCATCCAGTCACTCTCGCGATCATTATCGATATCTGTGGTCTTGCACCGTGCTGATGGGACGTATTTCTTCTCCAAGCTGGCCAATACTAGGCAACTGCCTCTTTCAGACAGTCCTATTGGTGGCAATACAATTCCGAATTAAGAGTTTGTCTATAGATGAGCAGCGGATAGTATGAGGTTATCCATTTAGTGGTTTCAAAACTGCCGGTCTGGCAAGGCTGCCAGCTGTTAAATACCTGGCATCTGATGTGTTATTTATTTAGTGAAATGTTTGTCATTTAGGACAGAATTTTAAAATTTTACTAATAACGGGTTATCCATTTAGTGGTTTCAAAACTGCCGGTCTGGCAACGCTGTCAGCTGTTAAATACCTGGCATCTTAAATGCTATTTATTTAGTGAAAGGTTTGGCATTTATGCATATCGATCGTCTAACAACCGAAGAACGTGTAAAAATGGTTAAAACTTACTACAAAAGTGGTGATTCAAACGTGAGCTTTGAATCGAACAAAATGTTCTTCAGCGACGAAGCTCATTTCGCGCTCGGTGGTTACGTCAACAAGCAAATTTGTCGCATATGGGGGTCGGAGAACCCAGAAGTGATTGTGGAAAAGCCATTGCATCCGGAACAAGTGATTGTTTAGTGCCGTTTTTTTTTCGAAAATGACACTGGAGGATCCTCGAAAGGATGCACTGCTGTAACCAATCCAGATGCGGTCATTATATGAACATTGTATTTCGCAAAGTCTAAGCATTATAATGAAATAAAAGTCTCATCGAAATCATAGCTTCGTGTGTGTTTTATCTAACTTTGCCTTTGAAACCGAAAAATGGATAACACTATAGACGATTCCCTGCCAATACCACCAAACACACAACAAAACTGTCTAGGACCTTAATCCTGGCTTGCCCAACGCTTATGCTAGCTCACGGTGATTTAATCACGACAGTTTTTGCTTATCGTAAGTGACCCAATTTTCATCACCAGTCATCATCATTCACTTCAGAAGTGCATCAATTTTGTTGTGTTTCAGCTTCACGAGGTTTTTTCTGTGAACTGCCATGGCAGTCTTATTTAAGTGACTTCAAACGGTTTTCTGTGCAATGTTTAGATCCTGGGCAATCGGGACAGTGCTCACATGACGGTCGGACTTAGTGATTTTCATTATTTCATCGCAATTTTCGACAATCAGCCTTTCAATGCTTGGTGCATCTTCGAAAAATATTACCGAAATGGAATCGATAAAAACAAAAATTTCGTATGATTGGCTGTTGTAGTATTAGGAAACTATAACCACTATTCACAATTTCGGTTTCCTGGCTTGGGGTTTCGCGTTTTATCGGAGAGAAAACTGTAAAATATGGCGTATTTTCTTTCTGCTTTGATGTGAGTCAAAACAATACTGATGCTAGCAATCGCAATTTAGTAATGAGTAATTTATTGAGTACAACATCTTATCTTTCTAACGCCATCTAGGCTAACTGCATCGGACTTTTACAACACGAGTTACAGATTAGTAAAGCCATCTATTGAAAAAATAATGGATTTATTTTACACTATGCCTTATATTTCTAATCCAAATTTCGGTGCTGAAATTTCTGCTGATTTAATTCTATTGAATACCCGCTCAAACACAAAAATAATGATCGAAATCCACTACCAAATGTTTTCCATTCCAAAAACCATAAATTCTATGTTCCTCAGCTCTTTGAGTTTGTCATTCTATTTCTTGCATTCCCGCTGCCCTCAAATTGTAATGCTGCTGCACACCTTTGATCGCAGTGACTGTTTCGCGTAAAACGCTGGACGGATGGCTGTTTCTATATCGCCAACCCATCTGTGGGTGTTCTGCGTCAACGTTCACCTCAATTCTTTCCTCAGCCTACAAGAGCGTCATATGCGAATATTAATTGGGTATGACACAGAAAAAACACACAAATGTTGCAAAGACATTTGGATCTTTTTATGCTCGCTGCTGTTATGTTTTTTGTTGTTCTTGTTTTTTTTCATCCACCACATTTTGTGGTTAACAGGTAAGCAAACAGAAATGATGGCCACATAAAAATAAATTCTTTTATATTATGGTTAAATCATAAATAATTTTAACCACAAGTTGGTTTTTGTTCGCCCTGTTATTGTGTTGTGTGTTGTAAGAGAACGTTATGCTTAATTAGATTTCACTGATCAGAAGGGGCAGCTGTTGAGTTACCCAATAACGTACACAAAATTGAAATGCATTTCAGATTTTCCTTCTTTGTAAAGATTTCCAAGCCACTCGTATCTCTCCGCCAGGCGTCTTAAGCAAATGCCTTCTTTTTGTTTGCTCAATTGTCTTTTGACACAATTCCAGATGTTTTTCATTCTGTCACTCTCAATATACAAAAGATGTTCTTTCCTTAGTTGAAAAATTACTTCCAGGAACATTTTTTTGTACATGAAATTAATCTTATTAGAATATTCACTAGATTCCATTGAGTTTCCCCCCTAAATTAAGTTGCGATGGACTAGAAGACTCTTTCCAGCACTCCATCCATTGTGAAAAGTGTCCCTCAATAGCCATTCATTGTGGCAAGTGCTTTCTAAGTCATTATTTATATAGAAATGAATCGTTAAAGAAAAAATCCTTTAAAGTTAAATAACTCATACAAATTCTGCTAACTCTGAGGGGACTTTGAGGGAGAGAAATCCGTTTAAAGTCACCTTTAGAAAATTAGATAGAAGATGGCTATTTCAAAGAAATTTTTCATTAATTTAATTTTGTTCATTCTTTTCTATGTCACATTTAATGGGAAACCCATTTTTCGGTTGCATAAGTAAAGCTATGATTTCGATGAAACTTTTATTTGATTATAATACTTGGACCTCGCCATTACATAAGGTGATTTTTTAAGATTTAAGTTTTTCATTTTGGCAGCACTGGTTGCTAATGGCGTCCAAACGTCATCTGTCAAAGTGAAAAGTGTACAGTATACTCTGCCATTTCATCATGGAAAGGCTAATAAACGAGCAACGATTGCAAATCGTTGAAATTTATTATCAAAATTCGTGCTCTGTGACAAATGTGCATCGTTTGATACGACCATTTTATGGTCGTCATAATCGACCTGCTGAATCAACAATTCGTGCTGTTATCTTCAAATTTCGCACCAAATTTACTTTGTTGGACATAAAACCATCCACTCGCATGCGTAGAGTGCATAGCGAAGAAAATATTGCAGCCGTAGCGGCCAGTCTTAATGACGATCGTGAAATGTCAATTCATGTGTCATCATGTGTTACTGAACCACAAGGAATTTTTTTTTTTTTTTGCCCCAATTGGCTGGATTGAACTTGGTTGACATGTGGTTTCATCAGGACGGTGCAATATCCCACACTGCCGGTTAAACAATGGATATGTTGAGGGATGAATTTGGTGAGCAGCTTATCTCTCGATTTGGCCCTGTGAGTTGGCCCCCAAGATATTGCAGTATAGCGCCTCTTGATTATTTCTTGTGGGGTTATGTCAAGTCATTAGTCTATGTGGACAAGCCGAACACTATTGAAGCCTTACAGGATAACATAAGACGCGTTGTTCGTAGAATACAGGCCGAAATGCTCGAAAAAGTGGCGAAAAATTGGACTTCCGAATGAACATTTTGAGACGGAGCAGCGGGCAACATTTACATGAAATTATCTTTAAAAATTAAATGGCAAAGACCAATTTATCGATTTCAATAAAAACTTTTAATATATGATGCAAATTTGAGTGTTTTATTCGATTTAAGAAAAAAAAGTACGATTAAAAAGTCACCAATAATTTGAGAAGTTTTGGTTTTGAAATTCTCCAACGTTCGGGGATTATCCGCGTAAACACGATCCTTGACATAGTCCCATAACAAAAAAAAAGTCCAACGGCGTCAAGTGGCCAATTGACGTCTCCAAAACGCTTTCTGGAAACTTCTCATGCAATAAAGCCAAAATCGCTGGGGTTGTGTGGCTTGTGGCACCGTCTTGTTGAAACCACATATCGTTCTGTTCATAATCTTCAATTGCAGGCAAAAAAAAGTCGTATGGCCATAGCACTCTCAATTGGCGGTAAAGGTTCCTCCAGCGTTATTTTCCAAAAGGCGTACATTGCGATGATGCACAGCCCTGACAATAACTGTAACGCTTCCAGTCTCTTCAAATTCAACATAATTCACGACAAAGCGCCATCCATTTAGCGAAAAATTTTAATTTAAAAAAAAATGCGTATGTTGGTTCACTCGTCGCGAAGCTATATTGACGATTTTTTCCATATAGCACTTTTGGTTTGCTTGTGAGAGGCGTGAATAAGACAAGTGTTTTCGGTGTTCGGCAATTTTCTGCTACCGAAAAAAAAAATGGATCAAAGAAATTGCATAAAATTTTGTGTAGAAAATGGAATTAAGTGCTCAAAACCATTTAAAATGTTGACAGTGGCTCTGAGTCGAAAAAGAGTTTACAAGTGGTACAAGCTTTTCGCAGAAGGTCTAGATTTGAGATGTGAATAACGACGCTCGCTCTGGAGATTGAAGAGACTCATGAAAAGACAGCGTTTTGCGACGATTGAGGAAATAAAAACCGAATCGCTGAGAGAGCTTAAGGACATACTTAAAAAGTGCATATCAGAACTGCTTCGAGGAAAAAACGCTGGTACAAGTGTATTATAGCTGAGGGGAACTGCTTCGAAGGAGATAAAATAGAAATTGATAAACAAATAAATATTTTTTAGTTTATTTTTTGAACACACCTCGTAATAATCGAACGTCGAATATACGAGTAAGTAGCTCACGAAATTTGAAAATTCGCCTTATTTTTTTGAACACACCTCGTGTTTTGCCTAGCAAATGTAAAGGTGTTAAAATACTTGCACATTGGTGTTGAGCTAGAAAATTGCATCTTTTCTGATGAGAAATTTATTATATAGTTCAGCAATTATGCAATGTGTGTGTTATTTAATGTGTGTGGTTAGACATTAAGTCAAACGACAATTTAGACCAGCAAATTACTTTGTGAAACCAAGTGACTGCACTACAATGATGGTTTGGGCCGCGGTATTTGTAGCAGGACTCTTGCCGTTTGTTTTCATTGAACAGCATGTAAAGTTAACTAATCAAATCTACCTATACTGTGAAATAAATGATGTAAATAAAGCTTCGTTACCTTAGACATATAAACAATTTGGTAGACACCATTAGATATTTCAACAAGACTCGCATCATTCCATAATGTCTGCGTCGAGCGGAGGAGAAGGATCATCTTTGCATTAGGATTACCATTTTTGTGAAATAGTTCCTACATAGTTTTCTCATGTAAGATTATATTTGATTTTGGCAAATTATAGCAGACTTTAAATGTTTTTTGTTGTTTTACTAGGAAAAGAAGAAATCTGAAGAAAATGAGTGAATGTAGATTTCTAGTTAAGTTTTGAGGTAGAAAACGAATCCATGTATGATACGAACATATATAGTTCAGATATAAAGTTCACGTAAAAAATTTAAATATTACCGGAAAGAAAGTGGACATTTGTGAAAATCGCTGCCGTCTAATTTCTTTATTAATGATATTGCAGTGTTGTGTGCTTTTAAGTTTTTTAAATAAATCTTTTGAGGTGGCGACTGGAATAGGCTTGTCTTATCTATTATACGCCGCCCGTAAAAAATAATTCCAAACACTTCGATCTTCTGCGCTTCTCCTCCAATTCGTCACACCTATGACCTTAACGGAATGGACACTTTTATTTTGTTTAAGATAGTGGCACAATCTTCGTATTATTTCATCCTTTTTTGTTGCTGTTGAAAGTACGAATTTTGAAAATCACTTTTTGTTGCGTTCCTACTTTCTAAATGGGATGTGGCCATTTGTTTTGATCATATCAACGTCGGGCGTTTGTTCAAGCTGCTATTTTCTTCCACTTTCTTCACTATTTTTTTCCGTAGTAGTATAAAATTCATCAAATTCTTTACCTCCCCGTTCCTACGCTTTCAGAGTTTTTAGGCTTAGTCCTGTGCTCTAGGCTTTGGTATCATGTTGTGCTTTATTCGTGTATTTTACGCCTTAAAAAAATTAATTTCGACATATTCTCCTTAGTACGCGTCTTCATCGTATTAGAGACCAATTCTCTAAATCCCATAATCTTAGATTCTGCTGTAAGACAACTAAAATAAGCCAATCACTGAACAATTTTATATATAGATAATCATTTATTTGTGGACTTATCTGTTGTCCAATTTCAGCCCTAGTTATCTTGTATCCGTTACAATTCGCTTTTGCCTCTATTCGTCTTTATTGGCATACAACTCCAATACTTATTCCATAAGTTTTAACTGCCATTTTTTTTTGTCTTTATTGTCGTCCCCAAACTGTCATAATCGAATAAAAACTGCAGCTTAATGTCAGCATCAAGTTAAATTTGTGATAAAAATTCCAAATTTATGTAAATCGTGAACATAAAAATCGATTTTATTACAAAATATTTCGAGATAACCACAATCGAACGAGTGAAACTTGAGCTGAAAACTTTAGGCTGACAAGACAAGAGCCCAACGAATAAAATTGAATGAGAAAAAATATAAAATTATAATGACAATTATCACCATCGTCACGGTGTAAGGATGACAAGACCCAGAGTCAGCAACCGGGAGTAGGAAACTCAGTGTCACACGCAGACAGATAAGGTCCAATGATGATGAGCTGCGTTGCAAATGACAGCAATGGGGATCGGGTTTTGGTAGGCAGTGTCAACATGTGTGTAGGATCATCGTCCAACAACACGCGAGAGAGACACCACGAGTCAACAACGGGTGAAAGTGATCACAAAAGAAAAAAACAACTTTTTTTTTAACACTGTCCGTCTGCCCTTTTTTTCTTCTTTTTTTTCTTTTGTGGTTACTGGACAAAGTATCGAATGTCAAACAGAGGGATCTACTACACGTTCACACATCATTGATGGCAAGTTCAGATTTGATAATGATGATGGCCATGTTGAGGCGTTATAAACGATTTGGATGATAATAACAATTGCATAAGCAAAAGATAGAGCCGCCATACTTTGAGTGTAACCAACACCAAATTATGATTTCATTCTTATGTAAATGCAAACAGATTTTTAAGTTACTACAATGATAATTGGTGGCTGATGACATTAACCCATAAAGATATCGTTTTTTATCCGAAACGGCCAAGGTTTTATGGGACAAAACCTCGTCCCATATGAAATCAACAACATATAATATAATACTATGTCGAAAAAGCAAGTTCTGTACTTGTTTTTTTCAAAAAATCTTCGTTTACTGATCCAAATCTAATTGATCGCCTGCTAAGCATTTCCCTCCAACCAACCCCTTTTTTTCAATTACCGAAATATGCCAAATGGTTATCTCCCGAACCCGAAAATTCCTTAATTAGTGATTTCAAAAGACATTATTTATCGTTGGTCCTGGGATTAGATATCGAGAAAAAAGAGACCGAGTAACGTGATCTTGCACCGCGAAACCTCGGTTATATTTTCGAAGAGTTTATGTTAAAGATAAAGAGCAATAATTGCCATATGGCTAGAAAATGAGGATACAATTCATGGTAGTATGATTAAGTATGAAAGTACAATGCATTTCGTACATCTATAGGGTGATTTTTTAATCGCAGTTCTAAAAATCGAATAAAACACCCAAATTTGCATCATATATTAAAATTTTTTATTGGAATCGATAAAGTGGTCTTTGCCATTTAATTTTTAAAGATAATTTGATGTAAATGTTGTCCGCGGCTCCGTCTCAAAATGCCCATTCGGAAGGTCCAATTTTTCGTCACTTTTTCGAACATTTAGACCTGTATTCCAGGAATAACGCGTGTTGTTATCCTGTAAGGTTTCAATAGTGTTCGGCTTGTCCACATAGACTAACGATTTGACATAACCCCACAAGAAATAATCAAGAGGCGTTAAATCGCAAGATTTTGAGGGCCAACTCACAGGGAAAAAATCGAGAGATAAGCTGCTCACCAAATTCATCCCTCAACATATCCATTGTTTTACGAGCAGTGTGGCATGTTGCACCGTCCTGATGAAACCACAAGTCAACCAATTTAAACTCAGCCAATTGTGGCAAAAAAGAAATTCCTTGTGGTTGAGTAGCACATGCCCAATCGCTGAGAACGGCGACGAATTGACATTTCACGATCGTCATTAAGATTGGCCGCTACGGCTGCAATATTTTCTTCGGTACGCACTCTACGCATGCGGGTTGATGGTTTTATGTTCAACAAAGTAAATTTGGTGCAAAATTTGGAGATAACAGCACGAATTGTTGATTCAACAGGTCGATTATGACGACCATAAAATGGTTGTATCAAACGATGCACATTTGTCACAGAGCGCGAATTTTGATAATAAATTTCAACGATTTGCAACTGTTGATCGGTTGATAGTCTTTCCATGATGAAATGGCAGAGTATACTGTACACTTTTCACTTTGACAGATGACGTTTGGACGCCATTACCTACCAGTGCTGCCAAAATGAAAAACTTAAATCTTAAAAAATCACCCTATAGTTCTGTAACTTGTGAACTTTTAGAGAAATTGTACTGAAATTTCCTGTGGGTATATAAGAGAGGTCTCCACATTGATTTGTTATTGCATGAGGCCATAGTGTGTTTTGTTCGATTTATAAAAAAGCTACGATTAAAAAATCACCCTATACTTATGTAAAATATTTGTGTGTCACTGATCATCTTATCCATTTTCCGTTTTCAAAAGTAAAGTTAGGTAAAGCACACCTAAATCTATGATTTTGAACTTGTATTTCAGTCTAATGCTTGGACTGAAATACAATATTTGAATGACCGCCTCTTATAGTAGTGGATCATTTTCAGATAGTTCTCGAAAACCTACGACCCAATGACACCTCCAGACTAAAATACTTATTAAACTCTCACTTTTTTCCGGATGCAATGGATTTTCCGCAATCACTTCTGGGTTCTACGATCTCCATATGCGACAATTTTGCTTGTTGAAGAGAAATGAGAAATGCGATTCATCGCTGAAGAAAATGTTGTTGGATTGAAAGTCCACTTTTGAATCACCTTTTTTATAGTAAGTTTTAACTATTTTTACGCGTTCTTTGGTTGTTGAACGATTCATGTTCGTAAATGGCGAACCTTTCACTAAATAAATAACCAACACTTCGGATGACAGCTATTTGACAGCTGACATCATTGCCAGACCGGCGGTTTTGAAACTACTAAATACATATCGCTGTAAATAAAATGCGCTCTCCACAGGGATAAACTGCCATCAGTTGACAACAAGTCTGTGATGTAAAACAAAATGACAATTTTTTATACATTTTGTTGTTGTGATAATTTTTAAGGGCTCCTAAAGTAGACATTAAAACAACACGTTCTCCTGCCAACGGGGAAGCCAAATTAAAACCACAGGGGGTGGCGAGATGTTATCACACGATATCTACACCAACCCCTCGGATCAAAACGCACTAAACCATCTCGCAAACATTGTTGTTTATGACCAATTACTTGTTAAGTATTGGCCACAAACTATAAAAGTGCAAACATGTTTTTCAATAATATAATAATAACATGGACGGCATGGACGGACATCATCTCTAGGAGTTATTAAAGCCGACGAACACCATCATCAACGTGAATGGATCAACACAGCCTCTGATTGGTTGGTGGTCAGGAGCGCGCATATGTAAATAAAGTGTTGAGAAACTTTACAAAGTTCACAGATAAAATTACCACAAACCCCGGCCGCACAGTAGAAAATCAAAAACCAAAAGTTCACAGATTAAATTACCATCTATGAGAGAGGCAGGGTAGGCAGGGACTTTGCATCGTTGATGATTTTTATGCGGTTTTCGTATGCGTTTTATTGAATTGACGTTGACCACAGTTTGACCAATATTTTGTTGTAATTGTTGTTGTTAGGTTTCTTTATGGTTTTACTTTACATTTGAGCCGTTGAATGGAGCGATTAGATGGAATTGGAGTTGTGATGGTGGCAGTGGCGGTGGGATGATGCTGAAGATGTTGATGGAACGAAGATGCTTACTGATTGGTGACGTTGCTGCCTGCTGATTGACTTCGATGATGCCAATAATAATAATGATGATGATGATGCTGGTGCTGATGGTGGTAGTGGTGGTTTGTGGTCACATTACAAAGTTATAAATGCGTCGTTTTAATCAACCCATTATTACTATTTATATTTACTTTATTAATATCAATTTCGAATATAATATAATGGATTCTGGATTCTATTTCATGTTCTAAAGATTGGCAATTACATACTTTTTTGCTCGATCAAAATGATGTGATTGGAACTGATGATTGGCACAGGCTTTTCACGGTATGGGTGATTGTAAAGTGATTACCATTTATTATGGATAGAAAACTTATGAATTTTGCAACCCGACAACACATCATCCAATATTGCGTCATTGTGAAAGAGTTTCTGGCCAAAAGCCCAAACAAAAATTATCGAAAAATCCTCGTAATCGCCTGATATGACTCCGGCTGAGTTCTTTCTCGTTCCAAAACTCAATTTTCCACTTCAAAGCTTCCATTTCCAGCCGATAGAAGGCGTAAAAGAGAACTTGCGTCGATAACTGCAAAAGGTGTAGTATTTTAGAAGAGTCACACTTTGAAGGCGATACAATAAAGTTTAAAAAAATGATCGAAAAACCCTCGTTATCGCCTAAAGCAACTCCGGCCGAGTTCTTTCTCATTACAAAACTCAAATTTCCACTTCGATGCTTCCATTTCCAACCGATAGAAGACGTAAAAGAGAACTTGCGTCGATAACTGTCAAAAGTGTTCTAATTTAGAATTTGGTCCCACTAGTAAATTTGAATAAACAATAAAGTTCAACAAAAGTGATCGGCAAACCTTCGTAATCGCCTGATTTGACCCCGGCTGAGTTCTTTCTCATTCCAAAACTGAAATTTTCCCTTCCATGCTTCCATTTCCGTGCTGATAGAACACGTAAAAGAGAATATGCGTTGATAACTGTTGAAAGTGTATTAATTTAGATGTTGGTCCCAGTTTGAAGGCGATGCAATACATTTGAATGAACAATAAAGCTGAACCAAAATTATCGGAAAACCCTCGTAATCGCCCAAAATTACTCCAGCCGAGTTCTTCCTCATTCCAAAACTCAATTTTCTACTTCAGTGCTTCCATTTCCAGCCGATAGAAGGCGTAAAAGAGAACTTGCGTCGATAGCTGTCAAAAGTGTTTTAATTTAGAATTTGGCCCCACTTTGAAGGCGATGCAGTAAATATGAATGAACAATAAAACTCATCAAAAATTATTGGAAAACTTTCGTAATCACCTGATATGACTCCGCTTAAGATCTTTCTCGTTCCAAAATTCAAATTTCCACTTCAATGCCTCCATTTCCAGCCGATAGAAAGCGTAAAAGAGAACTTGCGTCGATAACTGTCAAAAGTGTTTTAATTTAGAATTTGGTCCCACTTTGAAGGCGATGCAGTAAATTTGAATAAACAATAAAGCTCAACAAAAGTGATCGGAAAACCCTTGTAATCGCCTATTATAACTCCGGCTGAGTTCTTTCTCGTTCCAAAACTCAAATTTCCACTTCGATGCTTCCATTTCCCACCGATAGAAGACGTAAAAATGAATTTGCGTCGATAACTGTCGAAAGTGTATTATTTTAGAAGAGTCCCACTTTGAAGGCGATGCAGTGAATTTGAATGAACAATAAAACTCAACAAAAATTATCGGAAAATCCTCGCCTGTTCTAAGTCCGGCTGAGTTCTTTCTCGTCCAAAACTCAAATTTCCATTTAGATGCTTCCATTTCCTACCGATAGAAGACGTAAAAGAGAATTTGCGTCGATAACTGTCAAAAGTGTATTATTTTAGAAGTTTGCCTCACTTTGAAGGCGATGCAGTAAATTTGAATGAACAATAAATACTTTGCACTTTCTTGACTAATTTCCAGTCCTTTATTGATAGGATGTGCGAAAGATTTATTTTTTATATTTACTTTCCCCCTCTTTCAGATCTTGGCCATAATTAAGCCTAATCATGTTTCATTTTGAGTTTTCAATTTTCGATAATGGATTCTAACATTTTGGTGTGTATTTGTATAATGACGCCGTAATATTGGTTTTCAATTTCTCAATCATCATCATAGCCTGCTATTTCATGTGGTCTTTGGGCTTTACAAAGTTTCAAAAGAAAGAGTCTAGAGGTGTGATATCAAATGATCTAGGCGGTCGATTCAGCGGACTGAAGGATGAACTGACTAACTGTTCACTAAACTGGTTTCATGAGCTCTTTTGCAATTGGCGTCGTTTTCTTTAAACCAAATATGATCGAGATCACTGTTTAGTTTCCTGTAGTAAACAGAACAGAGATTAAATTTACTCCTCTACTTACGGCAGACCCCTTTATAAGTCATAACATCTGTTTATACTAAAAAACAGTCTTTATTTCGTTTGAAATTTTCTTTTGTAGAAAAAGTTTGAACCCTTATTTGAATCATAAATTTTTGCTTTTAAAGTTTCATCGTTTCCAATTTGCATTCCATAAATTGGTTGTGCGGTAACTTCGTACAGTTAGTGAGTTTACAAACTTTATCCATTTTTCCGTTTCAAAAGTAAAGTTATATAAAACACACATAAAGCTATGATTTCGATGAATTTGTTTGTCATTATAATGCTTGGACTTTGCCATTACGTACGAAATAAAACATCATTTCAATGACCGCCTCTTAATTGATTGCAGCAATGGATCCTCTTGAGCCTCCTCCAGCGTTATTTTCAAAAAAATACGGCCTAGTTACACCTTCAGACTATAATGAGTACCAAACATTCTCTTTTTCCGAATACAATGGCTTTTTCACAACCAATTCTGGATTCTCCGAGCCCCATATGCGGCAATTTTGCTTGTTGACGTAAGCTTTGAGTGAGAAATGAGCTTCATCGCTGAAGAAAACTTTCTTCGATTAAAAGTTCACGTTTGAATCAACACTTTTATAGTAAGTTTTAACTATTTTTACACGTTCTTCGGTTGCTAAACGATCCATATTCGTACATGGCAAACCTTTCAGCAAATAAATAACACTTTAGTTAAACTTCAGAACCTGCAGTTTAACGATGATTCCGGATGTCAGTTTTGAAAGTCTTTAACTAAAGTTGTCGATTACTCGAGTACCTAAAGTGTTTCTCAGGCCCATTAAGATGATGGCCATTCAACTAATAATAGACAATCGCCGGGGTTCAATCTCACGGTTATATAAGCGATAGTCGCATGTTCTAATCATCGTACTACAGTCGGGCAGTTAGTTAATCTGTAATAGCAGACTATTTGCTGGTGCGATAATGGTTGCCATTCGCAGTCACTGCTCTGGCTGGTAATATTTTTGAAAAACTGTGGAGTGATGATTCCACCAGCATACAAATTGTACTAAAATGTTGTTTTGTCTGGATGTAGAGGCAGCTCTTGAACCTTTGTGAGTTACTCTTCAGCCCAATAAAGACAATTTTGTTTGTTTATTAAGCCAGAATTGGTCTTCATGGCTGACCACAATCTTGGTCGCAAACAATGGATCTTCGTCAAACTTTCACAGATTAACACTTTGAGAATTCGGAAGATCGTCAAATTGTAATATTTGCACAAGTTGAATTTTGCATACATTTAAATCAAAATTCTTTTATAAGTTAATTTCATAACAAGCTAATTTATTTAGAACGGCGCACAACCGACTCATTACAATCGTCGTGGCTATACTTTCTTCGCTATCAGCTTTATGCGGTCTATTTGCTTACGTGTTATCCCGTAATTAAAGGTGGGTTTTAAATTTGTGTATACCGAATTTGGTATACCGAATAGTGCTTTCAGTAGATCGATTATGTAGACCATAAGTTGCTTTAAGCACGGGAAACACATTTCTCGTATCACGCTGATTTTGGTAATAAACTGTATACTTTGTAAGTTTTTTCCAAGATAAAATGTCAAACCATATTGGACACATATATCTCGATGGTTTGACATTTTTATAGCTTGACCAGGCATAAAATCCCCCCTGTAATAAATACTGTTAAGTGAATCACCCATTATATTATGTGCCAAATTGTGTTATAGCACATTGCTCACTGGACAACATCCACCAAAGTTAGACACTGCGAAACAATCAATCGATTAATCCATAATCGACTGTTTATTAATTCCTATATTCGTATACGCAAAGAACCGGCCGAAAACACTTGCATATGAGTGGTACAGTGTATTTAAAAGAGGTCGAGATGTCGTGGCAGATTTGTCTCGCTCTGGTCGAACAGGAATATTCCCGACTGAATTTACCATCGATAAAGTGAAAAAAATAGTGACTGGAAATCGTCTTCTAAGTTTGAGAGAGAGATAAATTTCTATTCCTCATCAACCGCTACGCACCAATTTGTGCTCGATTAGCTCCGAAAGATATGAAATGTTTTCAAAAACTTAACGGAGTAGAGATCGCTAAAAACAAGCTAGAACTAGTCTATATTGACCATATATGGGTTTACGTTGAAGTTGATCAAAAATCAATGTAATGTTGACTGTTTTCTTTAATTAGGGCAGTTTTGTGCACTTGAAATTCTTGCCAGAATGTCAGGCGGTAAGTAAAGAATACTACCTGGCTGTAGCGCGGCGTTTGAGAGAATAAATTCATCGAAAAGGATCAGATTTATGGGAAGGAAACTCATGAGCTCTGCATCGCTAAAACATACTATGCCGCATGGAACGAATTTTTGGTGAAAAACTTAACAAATATCATTGAATAATCCCCGTATTCTTATGATATGGCTCTGGCTGGATCTTATCTCTTTTCAAAGCTCAAATGACCACTTCAAGACAGCTGTTCTCGGTCGATATAAGATAGAAAAGGGAATTCGGGAATCTTTTCCGAGAAAGCGTTTGAAAAATACTTTGATGATTGGATTATATATTGGCATGGATATTTTATTTCGGAGGAGATGTACTTTAAAAACGATACAATAAACTTGTATAAGTCATAAACGTTTATGTGTTTTATTAACCAATTCTGTATATTTTTTTTGACAGAATATATATATAAAGGCAGGTGGAATGCTCAGGCATTACAGGGTTTCATCACCGACATTTGCAGCTACCCGTGAAGTGATTCATTGTGCACGTTAACGTTAATAATAAATCGATTCCAGAAAAGAATTACTAAAATATAACTGCCGATTGGCAAAAAATTGCTCATTTGGAATCATCTTCATTTGAATACTAACACTCCGGTTAAAACGATGATGCTAAAAATATTTCTTGTGAGATCCCAGCATCGATTCGATGGATATTTTCTTAAATTGTAATCTTAGTTTTCACTTTTTGAGTATCAAGTAGAAGAGGATGTGGTATTTACTGTTTTTGGCTACATGCTTAAAGAAGTAAATTTCAGCTAAAAATACGCCTTATACAATTTTCCAAATAAGAGTAATTCTAAAATTTAACATAAGCAAAGCTTCCAAATCAAGACCGCGCCCGCCCTCTGTACTCATTTCTTTAGACAGCCCTGAATCTTGGATTGATTTACTAAACAACTTGGTATTCAATATGAATGTTCTAATTATCGTTGCTGTCAAGATGTAAAATTACCTTTTACACCTTTTTACATATCGACTGAAAGCTCTCACACCAGCTAATTAATTGGGCTAACTCGTTTTCACATTCCGACAGATTTGTGAGCTGAATTATTGTAATTATTGTTATTTCCTGCAGTTAATCTCAATAACTCAAATACAGAAAAACAGAAAATGTCGAAAATAACGCCATGAACCCATGGGGCAGCGTGTAACCCCTCTGTCTTGCACAGCACAATCACTGGCTCGCTCGCCTGCTAATGAAGGTGATTATCTTAATTTCGTTTTTCCCATTTAATAGCCGTCAAGATTATTTTAAGACAGACAAATGAACAGATAGACTACCCATAATCAAAATTACATAAAAATGATTTCGTTTTCTGCCACTGGTTATGCTCGCTCGATGGATGGTTGGTTGTCGGGATGAACGTAAGTAAGTTTGGCTGGATTCTCGGCTTGCGCGACCGACCGGCCCTACATCATCATCGATCGACATGACTCTGGCTTAAATGTGGTTCGAAAAGAGCACAACTGGCGGTCGACCACAGAAGGAGGGAGTGTGTGCGTGCGGGTATGACAAAGCTCAGCAGGCGTTCCCAACACTTAAGTCATTCTTCTGGCCTTTAAGCGGCTGCAGGGTATATATGGCAAGGCATAAAGAACCAACCGAGGCTCAGCGAAGGCAACACATATTTCAGCCATTGTTGTGTGTGATCTCATTCGCATCATCTGTACGAGTACATGTGTCTGTCCGTCCGTCACACTGTCCCTTTGTCCATTACGGTTTCGTTTCATTTCATTCTCGAAGGTGTGAAGAAAAGTGTTGAAATAATCAAATGATTTTAATCTTTTGCTCCTTAACTAGAATTCATTCTGGTATGCGATCGTCTTTTTCACCATCGCTGACAGAGAAAGAAAGAAAAGGAAAGGAAAAAGATCATTTTTTACGCAGAATAATATCACCATAATAAAACTGTCAATCGTAGCCGACTTTGGTATGATATGAATTTCAAAACAGCTTTTATTTTTCGAAGAAAAAAAGTTGTTTTTTTCTTATGGTTAAAAAACGGCTTACCATTCATTCTTCTTATTATGGTGCGAGGTCCAAAGATGACAATGAATATGGGTTGCCTTTTCATTGTACAGAGGATTCTTAAGAAATCCTTCTGAAGTTTTGAACACCGATTGTGTCATAAATCTTTCTGTTTTTTGTTTGTGTGGAAGTTTTGAAGAAAAAAGGCATCCTTTCAATTCTATTATGTGGTTTCTCAAAGGCTTTAATGCAAAAATATTTGGTGTGAAATGGAGTTTGAATGTTTGATGAGTAGTACTGTAGCAAAAGATCAGAACAGATTAGATTTACTGTAGGTAGATAAGAAAGAAATTTGTGCAAAATTGTTATACCCGATTAAATGTATCTTGAGATAGTAATGATTCTAGCGTATTAACCTCTTTTGCTAACAAAAATTCGGATCAGCATCCGGTTACAGAGTACAAGGGGGTTTAACGTGAGCCTCGCCGTGAAGGCCCTGCCCACGGTGTGCGACACACTGGGCATATTACAATGCAATTCCCAACCCCTCCCTGGGATCGCCAAGTTAAACTTGGACTATCTTGGAATAGGGGCTGACAATTTTGGGAGCATTATAACGTAGTTGTCAGCCCTTCCTTCCGGCCAAAAGATACCTAATTGAGTTACTAATATGGAACATAATCCCCATTGGCGGAGGCGAGGCCCATCTTACCACCTCTGCATGCTACGGCAATTGTCAGTCCTTTCTTCCGGCCAAAAGATAACAAATTGATTATGCCAGTCTGGAACATAATCCCCATTGGCGTAGGTAAGGCCCATCTTACCACCTCTGCTACTCTATAGGTCTGTAGCACCCTAGCAGTGTAACTCCACAAGTCCAAAGACTTTACCAGCAATTTCGGTATCAACCACAACCCGCGTGATGCTCCCACCAGGGGTCTTACACCAAATGATCAAGCAGGAACTCAGTTCCGGGGCCTCCTGATCCTCACGCTACTGGCGCAGCAAAAGCGAAAGCTGTTACCAAATTGTGATTTATACACCATACCTCATGGGATTGCGTCAAAGTCAAGTACAGACTGGACAGTATTACATACCTGCAGGTGCGGAGACTCCACGTAGATTGAACTGTCGATACTACGTTGCAAGGATGAAGTATCCTCACCGGTGGGAGACGGGGAAAGCTCCAAACCCCTTCCGTTCGGCAATGGCGAACGACAACCAGGAAATATAGACATAGAACCCGTACCCCCCGAGATATCAAAAAGATACAGATGACAGGGCACGAACCCGAGATCTGCCCGTGTATATCCCTATCATCGCCGATACTGGACAAAGCCTCTGGCATCTGGATAGAGAAAGTTGAATGTAGGAAAGCCTGCGTACCCTTGGAAAAGCCGCAGCCTGTTCAATGTTCATAATCCCGATGTATCCGAATTTGAATCACAGCACGTAGAAAATAATCAATATCTATTTTAATCAACAAATTTTGCATATTCAATAAGATGTTTTAAGCTCCACCTGTAGACAATGTGATAGTGCCAATCAAAAAATGCGTGACATATTAACGTTATTGAGTTGGAAAGAAAGTAACTGCGGTTTTTTCTTCGTACAGGTAATGCATTTGTTATTTTTTAAAATGCTTTAGCTCAGCTGTTTAAGTTACATCTTATACCATTATATAGCTGACATTTCAGGCTTCAATTTGTGATATGTAACAATAATTTCAGTGTCCAAACTGACCATTTAATCGTTTTGTCAATATGAAGGCACAAAAGGAGCATTTTCGTCATATTTTGCTTTTTTATTTTAGAAAAATCAAAAAGGCTGAATACACTGAATTATTTGTGACTGGTCTGGAGGTTTTAACAGAATGCAAGTGTCAAATGCACGTGGAAATTTCACGCTCAAAGGCCAAAATGGCCAAAATAATACGTACACCCTATATTTTTCTTTTAAAGGCTCGTAGACGAAAATTTATTTCAATTAAAAGAAAAAACAAATACTAATTTCTTTTGTTATAACATTAGAAATAAAATAAATGCTAAAATAATAACAAAAAACAAAAACTAAATTCAGTATTATTCAAAAAGTGAGAAATTAATCAAAAAAAAAACATTGGACAAAATAATACGTACATTTAGTTAAAATAAGCCAAAAATAAAAAAAAAATCAAGTTTTCTCTGCAAAATTGGCTGAGTTTTGTTAAAAGCCGGTATATCCACCTTTATTTTCAATTATTTTGTTGACTCTTTTTGCCATGCTGACAATAGGCTTCCTGCAAGTTTCTACTGGTATTTCACATCAAGTTTTTTGAACAAAATTCCATAAGTGATCCTCATTTTTAAGAACCTCCTTTTCAATTCATTGTTTCAACTCTGCCCAAAGATTTTCGATTGGATTTAAGTCCGGAGATTGGCTTGGCCACTCAAGAAGGGTAACATTATTATCTTGGAACCAATCCTTTACCAACTTAGAAGTATGCTTCGAATCGTTATCCTGCAGGAATGTCCATCTAAGAGGCATACTTTCCACAGCATAGTTCAACATCGTAGTTTCCGAGATATCTTTGTAGTGGAATCTGGTCGTAGTGTCGGTAATTCGATGTATCGGACCGATATCATACCACGAGAAACAACCTCGTCTAAACAAAGGAACTCTTCTGGCTATCCGTTCTGGTAAATGTGCTTCTTGTAGTCTACGACGAACCGTTCGCGATTCAATTACATTTCCATTTCTGCTGAAATCGCTCTTGAAGACACAAACAGGACCTTCTTCGTAAGTGTTACAATGCTGATATCTGTTGTTTTTGAAGTTTTTTTGGGTCTTCCGCGAGTTTCGACGGGTTTTTTAGGTTTTAAAGCATTTTGTACAAAAAATAGCGACCGATTCATTGTTTCTGCTGTAGAACGAAAACTTTGGCCACTTTATCTTAGTCTTGAAGCAATTTTTCTCTCCTCTATATTGTTATGAATAAAGATAAACGACAGTAAAACAACCAGCCTTTACAAAAAGACTAAAACAGACTGCGAAAATATGAAAGAATTGAGCAATGTATTTTGACCAAGTGCTGAAATCACACCTGTACAAAACTAACTCACAATGAAAACAATGGGGAAGCCCCAGTTTTGTTCTTACTTTTAAAGGCATTACCATATTAAAGTTATTTAAATAAAAAAGAATTGCCACGTTTACTTTCCGTTAAAGTAACTAACTAACTTCCGTTAAACTAACTAATTAAACATGAAACAAAAATAAGCAGGTGTACTTATTTTTTCGACCATGTGTGTAAGAGGTTAAACGAGTAAGATATCAAAGCCGTTATCGAGTCGAATGGAAGGTGATGTCACATCCAGCTTATAGTCATGATCCGACAACTTTATTTCATTATATGTCGGTAGAGAAACAGAATTAAGGTCTGTTTTTAATTTCGTTGCTGATAAAAAAAACGAATCATATTCATATACACGAAGTGAGATATTGTTTCGAATATGATTCAGGAACAAGTTTCTAATGTACTTTAAATTAATTTATAGGTATCATATAATATCTATTAAAACCGAAATGAAACTAAGCTTTCGTTAATGGCTTTCATTCATATAATCCCTGTCGCGGTAACAGGTAACAATTCACAATATTGAGAAAAATTCAAAATATAGAAAATCCTATTTAATTTTATTTTATTTATATGGACCCATCATCGTTCACGGAGAGTATCGGCGTCGCATAAACAATGAGCTGTATGAGCTATATGCCGACATCGACGTGGTCAAGTGCATTAATGTACTCGTACAGCGCTTGCGTTGACTGGGTCATGTTGTCCGGATGGATCCAAATGCTCCGGCACGGAAAGTGACAACGAACTCAATGGACGGTGCAGAAGAGAGGGACCAAAACTCCGTTGGAAGGACCAGGTTTTTGAAATACTGTCAAAGCTTGGTATGACAAATGGGAGGAAAAGTAGAGAAGATCGAAGCGCTTGGAATTATTTTCTATGGGCGGCGTGTAATAGATAAGGATGTCTATTCCAGTCGCCACTTAAGAAGAAGAAGATTTAATTTTAAATATTTTTATCAAAATGATGGATCGCGTAGCATAGCTTGGTCTGTTATTTTGTGTTATTGTAGCGAAAATTCCTCCTTGAGTTGCTTTCAGAAAACTTCATATTCCGTAGGCCCTTAATAAGGTCTCTTAATCTTGCTGCTGCTGGTTTTTTCTTGTGGGCTTATTGAAAATAAAAAATTTACCAAACAATGAATACGATCGATAATTGGGACTATTCCTCTGCAATGTCCAGGTAGTAATGAATAATGATGTCGCACATGCGTCAATGGAATTTCGTGTGCCGAATCGCTGAAACTGTGACTGAAAATCGTCATTTAATTTGAGAGTGATGGTCATTGAGCTTTCTGTATCTTACGAACCAATTCGGGGACCAGTTTACATGATTGTCTGGCTATAAAGCATGTTGTTGCTCGATTAGTTCCGAAAAACTTGATTTTTCGTGAGAAGAGTCAATCACGTAAGGGTCACTGAAGACAACCTAGAACGAGTCAATTTCGACTCTACACTCATAAAACGCTTTATAACTGTTGATGAGTTATGGGTTTACAAGTTTGCCCTTCAAACCAACCAACTTAGAAAAGACGTCCTTCAACTGAACCGAAACTGAAAAATCCATATTAAAGTCAATCAATAGTTATTGTAATGTTAACTTTTTTTCTCTGATTATCGCGGTGTTGTGCACCCTGAATTCTTACCAGAAGATCAGATGGCAAATAAAGAATATTATGTGGGGATTATGCGGCATTTGGGAAAGCAAAATCATCGAAAGGAAACAGGTTTGTGGAAAGTCATAGAAACTCATTTTGCAACACGATGACACACCATCTCACAAGTCATATCTTTTGGTGAGTGGTTCATTTGATGGCAGGAGAAGGGCGAACACATTTGTATAAATATATATCGACACAGTAGCGAATTTTTCACCTCATTTTGTCTCTGTGAATATGTATGATTTTGTGCCAAATAATCGTCATATGCGGCAAGTATTGATTTCCTTCTTTCAATGGAAGAAAACGGCGGCTGAAGCTCATCGAGAGCTTTAAATTGTCTACGGAGACGCTGCTTTAAGCGAAACAACGTGCCGAGATTGGTTCCGTCGCTTTATAGACGGTGATTTTGATGTTGATGACCGTTCGCGTGACGGAAGACGAAAAACCTTCGAAGACACTGAATTGATGGCATTGCTTGATGGGGTTCCGCAGTTAGAGTTTTCTTCAGTATTAGGAGTTACCCGCCAAGTCATTTCCAAGCGTTTGCATGCGTTGGGAATGATTCTAATGCACGGAACTTGGGTTCCTATTAAGTTGAAGTCAAGGGACGTTGAGCGTCGTTTTTTCGCCTGTGAACAACTGCTTCAGCGACACAAAAGGAAGGGTTTTCTTCATCGTATTGTAACGGGTGATAATAAATGGATTCACTACAGCAATACAAAGAAAAGAAAGTAATGGGGGCGGCCCAGTCATGCTTCTATATCGTCGCCTCATCCGAATATTCACGCTGCGAAGGTTTATCCTCTGCATTTGGTGGGACCAGGTTGGTGTTGTTTATTACGAGCTGTGGAAACCAAGCGAAACCATCACTGGAGATCGATTTCGGCTTCAATTAGAACTTAGTTGCGCACCTAATTTGTAATAAATATTTTGTGTTTTACTGAAGTTGTTGCGCACCTAATATGTAATAAATATTTTGTGTTTTATTGAACCATTGATAATTTCCCTGTATTTCCTTGACAGAATATATGAAGTGAATACTTGTATCTAACATAAACTGGGAACAAACTTCTAATTTTCTATTAAATAAATTCACAATATTCAAGTAAAATGTAATAATAAGTTCATAATGTTTAAACATTTTTGACGAAATGTTTGTTCAAGTTCAAACCAAAACTTCCAAGTATTCGAACTGTTTTAATTATATCCTAGGAAATACGATACCATAATCTGATGAAATGCCACTGATTGTAACAATTTGACAATGAAGGATCAAGATTTCTTTTACCACAAGCCTGAACTTCAATCCTCTTAAAGTTTCCCACAAAATCTTCATTTCATTAAAGTAATTTCAAATATTTTTGCAGTTCGACGAAGAATATCTCACGTATCGCATTGCAAAGAAATGAATAAAATATATATGAATCTTTAATCCTGCGAAAACAGTTAAAAATCAACTAAAGTCAACTAAAGCCCCGAAAGGGAGCGGAGAAGGAAACTTAAGTGAAATAATTACAACGACAGAGAGTTTTCGCAGAATCTCATTCAGTTAGCGTTTTAGCAATGCCAATGGAAACGACGACGCATCATGGCGCGACACAACTCGATAGCATTTTAATTAAAAACACACAATTTTTAACACTGACTTACTTGGCTGACTCTGATGCGTCCGCGTCTGCATTTGCGCACATGTGATGTTGGTTTTAATTAAGAATTAAATCGGTCGAAAGGACGGACAATTGAACGAGATGCCATACTCACCATCCGGATGGGGAGGTTTAGAATATATCAACAGGCCGAAATGGTACCAAATGTGGGCTATTGCGGAAAGTGGTGATCGTTCTCAAACGAGGCTTTTGCAAAAAGGAAAGTCATATTTTGTACCAGGTTTCTTCGTTTTTGTTTTGTCCTAATAATGTCATACTTCATAAATATCGCGTTGTCCATTTTTTGCATTCAAAAGTAAATAAAACGCACACAAAGCTATGATTTCGATCAAACTTTTATTGCATTGTAATGCTTGGACTTCGCCATTTTGTAGGAAATACAATGTCATTTCTATGACCGCCTCTGGATTGACTGCATCAGTGGATCATTTTGAGGTAGTTTTCGACCACTTTTCGCACATTTCGGGCGGTATTTCTGGGATAACTTAACGAATGCTGGTTTTCAAATGCTCCAACGTTTGGGGATTATCCGCGTAACCATGGTTTTGACGTAGTCCCATACAAAAAAGTCTAACGGTGTCAAATCGCATGATCTTGGTGGCCAATTGATGTCGCCAAAAGATGAAATTACGCTTTCTGGAAAATTTTCATGCAATAAAACCAAAATTGATCGTATTGTGGGCCTCGTGGTACCTCCTTGGTAAAATTACATATCGCCCAGTTTTTAATCTTTAATTGCAGGCCAAAAAAAAAAAAACTCGGTTATCATATGGCCATAGCGTTCTCAAATGACGATAACGGTTCCTTCATCCTCTATTTCGAAAAAATACGGCCCAATGACACCTCCAGACCATGCGCACCAAACACTCATCTTTTCCGGATGCAATGGCTTTTCCACAATCACTTTCGGGTTCTTCGAGCCCAAAATGTGACAATTTTGCTTGTTGACATAAATTCCGAGTGAGAAATAAGCTTCATCGTTGAAAAAAAATTTGTTCGAAAAATCAGCATTGAAAGCCTGTTGCTGTAGCACCTAATCAGCCTATTTACGGTGTTGTGATTGGTCGGCCGTCTTTAGTTGTAGCGTAAGTTGGAATCTATATGGATGGAGGTGAAAATCCAAATGCAAAATACGCCATAAAGAGTCGTAAGATAGACCCAATTGCTGAGAACACCTTAAAATCGACAAATTCGGATTATTCGTCACACTTTCACTAACAGAAGCGATATTTTCGGCCGTGCGTACATTCCGATGATGCACAGGCCTAACCACATCTGTAGCGCTTCCAGTTTCTTCAAATTTCTTTATAATCTTGGCAATTCCTTGCACAGTAGGTCGATTATGATGACCATAATCGGCCCGTAATGCACGAAAAGTGCCCACATTTGAATCACCACTTATGTAATAAGTTTTAACCGTTCTTACGCGTTCTTCGGTTGTTAAACGACCCATATTCGTAAATAGCAAGCGATTTACTAAATAAATAACACTTCAGATGGCAGGTATTTAACAGCTGACAGCCTTGCCAGATCGGCGGTTTTGAAACCACTAAATGGATAATTCTTTATTTGCTATTGATAAATACTATTGGTGAAAACTTCCATTAACATATTTAACTTTTTCCGCGACAAAGTGATCTATGAAAAAATTATGAGGCTGGTTCATTCGCCAGCAAAAAGAAAAGCATCCAAAGATGCAAAAAACATCTTGTGCTCGTGATCTGAAAGTAGTGAAAATGGGATAACCTTTTGGATGAAGTTAACATTTTTACCAGATCTTATGAACCAGCGAAAATCTTATGAAGATCTAATTAAAATCATCATCACGGAAACAATTTAAAAATTTTGAAGCTGTATGAGTGTATAGAGTTTTAAAGCAGCCAATTGTAACGCCTGCTGTTAAGGAACGCTGTTAGGATACGAGAAGAGAGACATATCGGTTTTTATGCGGAAGAAACGGTTGTCGAATGAGCGGGAGAGTGAGGATATAGACAGATATAGAGGTAAAGCCCGAAAATTCCACCAAAACATCAAAAGCAAAGGGTATGGAACAGGGCTTCCTTCCTTTGAGGACATCAACGGAAATGTGGTCTCAGGTATGCAGAGTGCGCTGCAATTATGGAGCGAAAATTGTTAAAAGCTCATAGTTCCACATGGCAGCACGAATGAAGAAATCACCCCACTTACAGATGGTGGAATAAATTGCCCAGTTCCGAGCCAAAACGGGTTCATAACAGTAGTATTGCGGTTTACAAATAACTAAGCAGCAGGTGATGATGGTCTGCCGCCAGCGCTGTTTAAGGCCAGTTTCGAAGTGCTGATAAATAGCATGAGTCAACTCCTAAACAGGGTTTGGCTCGAAGAATGCATGCATACTATATCCCGTGTTCTAAAAAGACGATCCAAATGTGTGTAAAAATTATCGCGGTATCAGTCTTTTGCCCATTGCTTGTAAGCTTCTATCGAGTGTGATATGTGAAAGACTAAAGCTGATTCTAGCTGAAATGATTGGCTGGCAGACCGACAATTGGCTATTTATTTATAAAGCGGCAAATTCTGGAAAATACCCAGAAGAAATGGATCGACACGTACCATCTTTTCGTCGACTATAAAGCTGACTTCGGCAGTCAGATAATGCAAAAACTATATGAGGCCACGTCCAAGTTTGGGATTCCCGCAAAACCTCGTATACGTCTTTGTAGAATGATGCTGACTGACACAAAGTCTTCTGTGAAGATGGGCAGAAACCTTAGTGAGACTTTCTGCACCATAGGAGGACTTAGGCAAGGCTGTTGGAGACGATTATGAAGAAAGCCGCAGTTAACACAGCATCTGGTAACATAAGCCATATGTTGCTCTCGTATGCAGACGATATAGACATTATTGGCAGAAATCTGCGGGATGTTACTGCAGCTTTCTCAAGCTTTGAGAAGGAACTAGCAAAAGTGGGTCTGACGATAACGAGGACAAAACAAAGTTATTTGTTTCAACTAACGACGAGTTTGCTCGCTTAGGACGCTGTGTGAACGTTGACAACTACAATTTTGTAGTGGTGGATGAATTTATCTACCTCGGATTCGCTGCAAACAAAACGAGTGATGCCATTGAGATAAAGGGGAGAGATTTACTTGCAATCAGATGCTACTGCGGGCTAAACAAGCGATTTAATGATAAACCTCTCTCTCGGCAAAAAAAAAAAATCCAATCGTACCAGATATTGATTTTATCTGTTGGTTTATGGCACAAGTAGTTGAATCAGTGCTCAGAGTGTTCGAGAGCCCATCAACGTTAACGGAGAATATCGGCGTTGCATGAACAATGAGCTGTATGAGCTATACATCGTCATAGACGTGGCCTAGCGTTTTAATATACAGTGATTGCTTTGATTGTGTCATGTTGTGCGGATGGACTTTAATCCTCCAGCACAAAAAATTTTGACAACGAACTCGTTGAACGGCGCGAAGGACGGCGACCAAAACTCCATTGGGAGAACCAAGCTTTCGAAGTCCTATTGAAACTTGGTGTGACTAATTCGAGAAGAAGCGCGTCAGAGTGAATTGCTTGGAATTATTTGCTACGTGCGGCGTATAATAGATAAGGCTGTCTATTCTTGGTTGCCATATAAGAAGAAAAATATTAGAAATGCTTTAGAATTTCAGAAAAGCGACTAAAAATTTGGATATTCGTTTGCGACAAATTTCAGGGAACCTTCACCGGATTTAAAGGGAAAAATTTCTAATCTTTGTGTAAATTTTTATATATGTAGATGCAAAAAAGCAGTTTTTATAAGTGCTTACAAGCTAATGCTTAGTGGTTTCTTCGAAAGCTCACTTACTGCGATACCTCAGGATCGCTTTAGAATTGCAGAAAAACATCTTAGAATCCTTTTTTTGGTTTATAATTTACTAAAATATTTATCAGCCTTTTTAAATAACTTCAATTTAGTGCAACACAACCTTTAGTGCAACACAAAAAAGATCTATAATTATTAATATTGGAAGGTGTTAGAAAGTATTTGGTAAGAAGTGGAAAGTATACTCACGTTGCATTCATAGAAGCTATGACAACGATATTCTTAAGGAATGATTTTCTTCTTTTTCTACTGAACACTTTTCAACTCATATCCAAATATAAATATAGCTTATCACACCATCCTCGTATACGAGTATTTCTTATAAATATTAGTCCTACATTATTGCATAAGAAATTCAAGGCAGAAGATGAAAATCTGCATTCAGCCGCCTGTGTTCAGCCGATAAATGAACAGACATTCAGGCGAATCGACAGACATACATTCATGTGCAACTGACTGACTGCCTGACTGAATGCATTGCGAAGGTAGACAGGTTGGGCCAAAATGAAAGCGTGCATTAGTGAGTGGTAGTGTTAAGAAAGAAGCGACGATGAAGAAGAAAACCTGTGTCCACAACAGATTCCTCCACATGAGCGCTCAAGGGACGCACTCTTATACAGCCAGTTGAAGAACACTTTTACCGCAAGGCGTCAAAGTGGCGACACACGTCGTCTGTGTCCTAAGCAATTGCTCAGAATGCACGTTCTCGCCGTGAATGTTGTTGGTGGATTCGAAAGAGGACGTCATTGTCTACGCTACTGCACAGTGGTGTACTAGGAAAGATATCAGATAAACATTAATAATTTTAGATATAGTTAATGTTTGTTAATGTGGTTTATTAAAGTCAAAGCATGAACTTATTCGACTTCAGGTGTTAAATAAGTAGAACAATTTTTCTTCTAATTACTTATGAATAAAATAAAATATTTTTCAAATTTTCGTTCGGCGAATTCAAATGAATTTAGTGTCATTAAATTACCGGCAACATTTGCTGAAAAATGCCACCATGATCAATAAACGGCAGCAACATTGTGGTTGTCGTATACGCAACTATCATGCATATATAGGGTTATCCATTTTTCGGTTTCAAGTAAAGTTAAATAAAACGCACATAAAGCTATGACTTCGATTAAACTTTTATTTCATTATAATGCTTAGACCTTGCTATTATCTAAGAAATACAATGTCATTTAAATGACTGCCTTTGGATTGGTTGCAGCAGTGGATCCTTTTCAGTTTCCTCCAGAGTAATTTTCTGAAAAACACAGTCCAATGAGTCCTCCAGACCATAATGCACACCAAACAGTCACTTTTTCGGGAGGCAATGATTTTGACACAATCACTTCTGGGTTCTCCGAGCCCCAAATGTGAAAATTTTGCTTATTGATTGTAACTACCGAGTGAGAAATGAGCTTCATCGCTGAAGAAAATTTTGTGCGATTGAGAGCCCACGTTTAAATCACCACTTTTGTTATAGGTTATAACTACTTTTACGCGTTCTTCGGTTGTTAAAGATCAAGTTCGTTAATGTTAAACTTTTCACTAAATACATAACACTTTAGATGACGGGTATTTAACAGCTGACAGCCTTGCCAGACCGCCGATTTTGAAACTACTAAATAGATAACTATAAAATAGATAAATGGACAACAATTTTATTAGAAATATTTATGTACTGAAGAGATTTCATCCTGTCTCTAACATTTCTAATTCTTTTTATGGTGTTTCTTTATGCAAAAACCTTTATATATTTTTCAAAATTTGCAATTTGCTAAGACTATTAGATTAACAGCGGGGTTTTGTCCGCTTTTGAAATGGCCTGGCAACGGTATGTGCCATTTCATTTTAATGAACAAATTTTGTAAAAGTTCTGAAACTAATACAGGGTGGGCCATATGAGTGTTGGCGATTTAATTCTTCAATTTCTCGGTAACGCGTGGCGCGGGGTGGTGGGGGGATATGTTGTTCGCTGCGCCGCTTCCTAGAAATTTAGTCGCCATGGAGCCGTACACGGGAGTGCAGCGTACATTTTGTGTCCGAGCGTATTACGAAAACAATAAATCAGTGATTACTGCACGACGTTTGTATCGGCATGAACACGGTTTACACGATTTAAGTGAAGTTCCAAGCGCCAATGTGATACGAAAATGGATCAGAATGTTCGAAACAACCGGCTCAACAGTACCAATTACGGTTCGTGGTCGCCCAGTTTCTGCAAGATCAGCCGACATTGTGGAGCGTGTACGTGTTTCAGTTCAGCGAAATCCGCAACAGTCAACACGTAAGAGAAGTCAGTCTTTGGATGTCAAAAGAACAATTTTACGACGAATTTTGAAACGTGATTTGCATTTGAAGGCTTATAAGATTCAGATAGTCCAAGAATTAAAACCCGATGATGCCAATAACTGACTTAACTTTATCAATTTGATGCTAGAGCGGTTCAACAATTTCAACAACGTGATTTTTAGTGATGAGGGCAATTTTCACCTTAATGGCCATGTGAACAAGCAAAATTGTTGGTTCTGGTCCGAGACTAATCCCCGACGCTTGCATGAACGTCCACTTCACAGCCCTGAGCTTGTCGTGTGGGCTGGGATAACGTCAACCGGTATTATTGGACCATACTTTTTTGAGGACGAAAGAGGGCATGCGATGACGGTTAGAGTGAACAATTATTGCAACATGCTAGCAGACTTTTTGGTGCCAGCTTTGCAAGAACTTCAAGGCAATACCTCGAGGATGTGGTTTCAACAGGATGGGGCCACATGTCATACGGCTAGGGTATCCATAGAGCTGCTGAAAAATGTTTTTGCTGGAAAACTCATTTCGAAAAGGGGGGATATTGAATGGCCCCCACGTAGACCCGATCTCTCTTTATGCGATTATTTTCTATAGGGCTACCTCAAATCGGTAGTCTACGAGAATAATCAGACCAATTTAGAGCAGTTGAAGAGGAACATTATTCAGGAAAATAACAAAATGCCGAGAACAACTTTTCAACGAGTTTTCCAAAATTTGCGACTTCGGTTCCAAGAGTGTCAAGCAGCCGAGGGAAGCCATTTGGACAACATTATTTTTAAGTCTTAAAAATTCCCATGCTTCTACTTTTTAAAAATACAAATATATTTTTTTTATGTTTCGTAGTTTTTTTTTAATTGAATATTTAAACCACCAACACCCTTATGGCCCACCCTGTATTTGTGTTTTTAATCATGAAGAGGAAAATTTTGTTTGTTTTGAACGGTTTGTTTTTCTAATTGTTCAAATAATATTTGATTTATTAATTTATTCATTTATAAAATAATTTAGCATAATTTATTGCTTCGTCCACAAAATTTCAAAACTTATAATTCCTGCATTGTAATCGTAAGAGCTTTTCTTGTTGTACACGATATCCAATAACAAACAAATTGCTAGTACGACCTCGGTGAAAACCAGAAACTCCTCGAGGGGCAAGAGTCGTTACGACTTGAAAATCATTACGAGGTTTAAACGTTTTTTCTCTCTTAAAATATAAATTGTTAATCATTATACTGAGTTCGTTTTTTTCGATTAGTGCTAATTTACTACTGGCGATTATATAGGTATATAATAGTCATCCTTGCCTATTATATGCCGCACGTAGAAAATAATTCAAAGCATTTCGGTCTCCTGCGCTTCTTCTCTAATTCATCACACACCAAGTTTTGAACGAGAAATTCGAGATAATGTTTTCCATCTTATTGAATCCATATGGTGTACGCTGCCCACTGAAACGAAAGTTTTCCATTGGTTTTATGGTGAGCTAACCTTTTGCCAGTTTAAGAATCCTTTTCAATGCCGTCTGAATGTTTCTTATAATTTCACATTGTTGGCAAAGACGAGCTCGCACGTGAAATAAAGATGACAATGTTACGACTTCATAGTGCTCTAGATTATATAAAACATCCGCTATTAATGGAAAATTCGGGTAGCTTCCACTTTAATTCTCCAGCACTGCGGAAGAGAAAATTTTCCGAGATTCCCTGGATATGTCTGAACTTGAATTCTTAATAAAAATCTGCAATTATGTGGCCGAAACATTTCACTTCATTTCGTTTGTTTAGCAGTCTTCTTGTTGAAATACTTAAATTAATAGCAAATTTTTAGATTTTCGATAGTCTTCTTTCGACGGGTTTACCACTGTGCGCCGCATGTGCGAGCGAGTAAGGCAAACCTGTTTACAATGCTCGGTAAATGTTGTTATTTTTCTGTTTTGAACTGATTTTTAAGAATGAAATTTTGTATGTGTATGTCGGTCCTTTTAACAGTCGAGACAGCGGTTTGTTGCAGCTTTCGTTGCAGAATCTCATGACGTGTGAGATGACAACTTTTCGAAAAAATAAATACAAATCACATCAAATGACATAGGAAGTAAAATCTCTTGCTGAGCAAAAATAAAATGTAAGCTTCTTATTATAAATTGTTAAAGTTAGTTAGTTTTGAGCGTTGAAGTATTATGATAGCAATTACAACTCATCAGAAACCCTTTTGCTTCTAACATGTGGCAATTACTTAAAATCAATTGTCGTGCCAGGCATTTTTTATGACAATTTGCAAGAAACTTTTAAGTTTTTAAGCAACTCATCTACAAAGCGAAAAGTTAAGCCGCGATCACAAACAAATTGCCTTCATCCTAACTTCACGATAATCTCTCTCTCTCTCTCCTCATCTTCCTATGTATGAAAAAATTACTCACGGATTAAAGAAAGAAACAAAAATGAAAATAATTTATGGTATTGTCTCTTTTGCGATAAGCCGCTGTTTAGGCAGCAACTCATCCCAGCTAGCAATCTAAGCGCTCAAACACAATGACATCGATCTAGTTTAGTCCACTGCTTCTCAGCACAGCGCAGAGATTTATGTCAAAATAGGTATTAATTTAATTAGATAATGTGTAAGAAATGTGTATTTTAAATGATTTGTGTTGCACATTTCTTGATCAGCTGTGTCCGTCCTGCTACCGGTTTTAAGTTTTGTTGTCGTCCGCTCGCATCCCGGTTGGACTTAGAACAATTTATAATATTTGAAATCTTTTATGTTCCAGTTGAAATTGTCAACTAATGGCTGTTCTTTTTTGTTCTTTTCTGATTTCTTTTCAGGTATTTACGATGTCTGCGATCTAATTCTTTTACATTTTGGAATTTGTGGTATTTGCAATTGGCTAAATTAATGTGACAAATGGTGACAACTGGCGGCTTTCGTCAATGTGAATAAAGTCTGGTGAGATGTATTCTCGTAGAAAGTTTTGTTTTTTTATACAAGACTAAGAAAAAAGTAAACATGTACAATGCAATGTTGTTCCTTATTCCACTTTCGAAGCTCGTTTTCAAAAACAGTCACCGCTATGGTGGCTCTAAGCTCCACTCACAACTCATTATGAGCCTCTGTAGCGTCTTTAGTTTTGAAGTTAGTTAGCAAGCTTCGAGAGCAACTAACAAATTCGTTTATTGCAGTTTTAAAATATGAACAAGCAATGCTGTTAATGAGGCGCTATAGAAAATCGATTCTCTTTACAACAGGGTAGCTGATGAATATTGCTACATTTTTTTAATTCATGTAAACAGGTTTTTTCCTTTATCATTTGAAAAATAATATATGTGAGATCCACAAGGTCCTGTTACGCCACTTGGCTGAGTTAAACTTGTTTGACATGTGGTTTCATCAGGACGGTGCAACACGCCACACTGCTCGTGGATATGTTGAGGGATGAATTTGGTGAGCAGCTTATCTATCGATTTGGCCCTCAAGATCTTGCGATTTAACGCCTCTTGATTATTTCTTGTGGGGTTATGTCAAGTCGTTAGTCTATGTGGACAAGCCGAACACTATTGAAGCCCTACAGTATAACATAGTACGCGTTATTCGTGGAATACAGACCGAAATATTCGAAAAAGTAACGAAAAATTGGACCTTCCGAATGGACATTTTGAGGACGAGCGGCGGACAACATTTACATGAAATTATTTTTAAAAATTAAATGACAAAGACCAATTTATCGATTTCAATAAAAAATTTCAATATATTATGCAAATTTGAGAGTTTCATTCGATTTTTAAAAAACTACGATTATAAAATCGCCTTTTATTTAAAATGTATACTTCAAAACTCTTTCGTCTGATTTTTGACACGGTTGTAGGATTATATGGTATCCTACGCGGCTTCCAAGGCCGAGGAGAAACTGAAAAAAAAAATCGATAGTGGTGTTTCGAAATACGAGTGCGATCGCAAAAATAGCCGACCTGGCGTATAGATCATGCCAGTTGTTTGGAAAAGATGATTTTGGTAAAAAATTGCAACTTTATAAAATATGTGTTTTAAATTTCAAGGCGCCGCGTTGTTTTTTATCTTTATTTGAGACATCAGAAGTGAACGGTCTCAGTGAATTTGTAAACATAGGAGAAATTGATCACCGTTTTATTTCCATTTGAAAGGTCTCCTTCGTTCCTTTGTTTACGATTGTAAAATATTGGGTAACAGAGTTTAAACGAGGCTGTACGAGCTAACAAGACGAATACCGTAGTGATCGACCATTTGAGGTGTCCACGCTGGGCACGATTAAGAAAATCCACAAAATTGTATTAGGTGATCGACGGCTAAAGATGCGTGAGCTAGCTGAAATGATAGGCATTTGAAAAAGTGTTATATATCATGCATTGACCGGAGTTTGAAGATGAGAAAGCTGTACGCAAGATGGGTGCCGCGCTTACTCTTAATAGAGCAAAAACAGCGTCGTGAAGATGTTTCAGTAGAGTGTGTGGCGATATTTCACCGCTAAATTTTTGCATCGATTTATAACCATGGAAGAGACGTAGGTCCACCACTTCATACCTGAGACAAAGGAACAGTGGAAACAGTGGACAAGAATGAGAGAATCGTGCCCAAAGAAGGCTAAGTCGATTCCAACTGCAGGCAAGGTCATGGCGTCTGTTTTTTGGGATGCGCATGGGATTATTTCTATTGATTATCTTCAGAAAGGCAAAATGTTCAACGGCAAATATTATGCTAATTTATTGCAACGTTCAGGTGATGAAATTATGGAAAAAGGCCGCTTCTGGCGAAAAAGAAAGTGTTGTTTATCAAAACAACGCTCCAGTTCACACATCCACTATTGCGATGGTCAAAATTAATGAACTAAATTTCGAATTGCTTCATCACGCATCTTATTCGCCAGATTTAGCTCCCTTGGACTATTTTCTACTTCCAAACTTGAAATAAAGGCTGGATGGTGAAAGATTTGCCAACAAAAAAGAGGTATAGTTAGTCTGTGGGTGATGGGTATTTTTAAGAGTTTGATAATTCATACTAAAAACAGGGTGTAGAAGGTATTGAATATCGCTGGAAGAAGTGCATCAAGCTAAAAGAAGGTTATGTTGGAAAATGAAGAAATTGTTTCCCAACTTTTTTGTGTCTTCTTTGTTAAGTCGGCTACTTTTGGAACCGCCCTCATTTGTCTATAAGATCCACGCATATGAGGGCGAAACCAAGTTTTATGCGTGAGTCTTTCTAGAAGTACTTCAAATGAACGGCCTTCTGTTCGTTCGGAGAAAACGTGTTTGTCGTCACAGCGTCGCTCTATAGCACTAAGGTCGCAGAGTAGCACTACCGTTTGTTTGCCAGATTTCTAAGGAAAGACAACCGCCAAACTCGGATTTTTCTCTGCAATGCGAGCAGTCATAGGTCGTCTTGAGTATGCAAAACATGGAACTGATGTGTACAAGCCCGATTTGATAATCAATGACTTCGTTTTATTTTCCCACATCAAAAGCAAAGTGTAAATTTAACATTTTTCAATGCCTGAATAAATGATTATTTTTTTTTTAAAGAAATTATTGACTAATCTCGTTTAAATTTGGAAATGTGTTTTGAAATTTGGTTCAAACGCATGGTAAAGTTTATTTATTTGCACGATGCGAAAAAAAGTACAGAAATAAATATTTGATGGTAACAAGGATCGTCACCGAAGCGAAATTAAATTTTGAAAATAAAATAAAATTGTATTGAATTTTGTTTCTATTCCATACATTCAAAACGAAATTACAATTAATTTTGTTTTTAATTTATACACCCGAAACGAAATTATAAGCAATTTTGATGATTCCGATTCCGTTTATGATACTTTTTTTCTATTTGAAAATTTTCAGCAAAAAAAAGCAGACAACATTTTTGAGTAGCTGTGAAAATTTGTGAAAGCTTGATATCTTAAATTTCAATACAAATAATTATTTGAAGCATTTTTACTTATCGCAGTGTGACGCCAGCCCTTTTTTTCTGCTAAGAACTGAAACTATTAGAATCAAAATATTTGTTTCGATGGACAAATATTATTCAGGGTTATCCATTTGGTGGTTTCAAAACTGCTGGTCTGGCAAGGCTGTATGAAGCTGTTAAATACCTGTCATCTAAAATGTTATTTATTTACTGGAAGATGTAATAACCGACTTCTTTTGACCTGGAATTATTGAAGGTTATGAACTTGATGATATCTGGTTTCAACAAGATGGTGCCTCGAGCTACACAAAACGACTGATTTTGGCTTTATTGAATGAGAAGTTTAGAGAATGCGTAATTTGATGTCTTGGCGATGTCAATTGGCTATTAAGATCATTCGATTTGACAACGTTAGACTTTTTTGGAGGGATACGTAAAAGATCGTGTTTACGCGGATAATCGCCAAACGTTGGAGCATTTGGAAACCAACATTTGTCAAGAAAGCGGCCAAAATGTGCAGAAAATCATCGAAAAATTGGCCTCGGAGTAAATTCGTACAGGACCGAAGTGGTTCTGTTCAGCGGGAGGTACAAGGTTCCATTTGTGGACCCTATATCCCTAGGAGATACTGAAATTGCTTTGGCGGACTGTGCAAAATACTTTGATGTGTTATTGCACAAGAAGCTGAATTTTAAACTCAACATTCTGGACAGGGCGAAAAAGGCCACAGTGGCGCTATATGAGTGCAAGAGGGCAATAAGGAAACATTGGGGATTAAAGCCCCGCATTGCCGCTGGCTGTATACGGCAGTAGTGAGACAAACAATATTGTACGGAGTTATCGTCTAGTGGAAGGTTTTTGAGAAATCCACGTTCTGTAAGAAGGTCCAAAGGATAGCCAGTCTTTGCATCACAAGTGCGCTCCACACCACTCTAACCGATGCTCTAAATGTAATTTTGCATTTATTACCTCTGGACATAATCAGTATGCAGACAGCTGCAGCTACGGCAGTAAGACTAACAGAGTTATCACAGTGGTCAAACTGTGGTTACGGTCACAGTGTAATCCTTAACATAATGCCTGACATAACAGGCCCCATAGACTACATTCTGGCTGAACCACTGTTCGATAAGAAGTACCATGTACTCATACCAGACAGAGAGACATGGAAACGTAGAACTCCTGGTACAAGACTGTATGTCTACTTCTACACTGACGGCTCAAAATTAAGTAATCAGGTAGGTTTCGGGGTCTACTTCAAAGACCTAGCGCTAAGTACAGCAAGAAGACTACCTGATCACTGTAGTGTTTATCAGGCCGAAATTTTAGCCATTAAGGAAATAGTAGAATGGCTGAGATATACATAACTTCTTCACCACGGTGGAGATGAACATATTCTCTGACAGTCAAGCTGCCATTAAATCCCTGGATTCTGTCTTCCTGAACTTAACATCAGTCCTAAAATGCCGAACATCTGTTAACGGGATGGCTCAGTATTTCAACATTCACTTCAAGTGGGTGCCGGGCCACAGGCACATACCAGGTAACTGCAGAGTAGACGAGCTGGCAAGACTGGGAACGACCTTACAGAGTCCAGTCGGGTTGGAGTCCGTGGACATGCCTCCAGTCACTTGCAAGCTCCTACTGCGAGATGGAGTATATTTAGCAGCAAATGATAGTTGGGCGCCTGTCCGAGGCTGTAATCAATCCAGACAGATGTGCCCTCGCCTACATTTGAAACGTCCACACACTGCTGTCGCTATCAAGACCCAGCATCTCATTAGTTGTGTACGTCATGACGGGACACTGTCTGATTGGAGTACATGCAGTGAGACTAAAGGTTGCGACTAGTGACTTCTGCAGGAGCTGTAGGGATGAAGAGGAGGAGGAGTCCATAGAACGCCTTCTTCGCAATTGCCACGCCCTGACGAACAGGCGGAGATCAACACTGGTCTCTTATTTCTTTAGGGACCAAGGAGATCTGAACGATATAGATATTGTCCGACTTAAGAGCTTCTTGAGGCGATCAGAATGATTCAACGGGGGAAACTAGGGACATCCATATCTCGAGTTTGCGTGGTATCAGAATGCACTATACAATTTTGTGGGTCTGTCTACTCAGACTGCCATACTGACCTAACCTAACCTAACCTACCGCAAAAAGATGCACTGTTGCACCCAATCCGGAGGCGGTCATTTAAATGACGTTGTCCAAGCATTATAATTTATTTTTATTTAAGAATAAAAATTTAACTTCAACTAATAAAAATGCATTTGTACTATTTGTGTAACCACAGCTGCTGGCACAAATTTAGCCAATACTCTTTAATACTACTTAAAGTTTGATCAAAATCTTAGCTTTATGAGTATTTTATTTAACTTTACGTATGAAACCGAAATGTAGGTTTCTAATTTCGCTTCAATGAATCGATGAATGAAGGGATTTGTCTCGAATATGAAATAAACAACCGGAACAAATTTCTAATGTACTCTAAATAAGTTTATTATATCAAACTCGAATCCATGGATGATACGTATTCATTACATTTTACTAGTTTTTCTTATAACTTAAGCAGGAACTCTTATAGAACTAAGTTTCAACATCTGCTGCATCACTTTCAATTTCGTGATCATTTTCACTCTTACGAATTTGCTTGTCCTTAAACTTCTTAAATAAGGCCTTAAACTTCATTCACCTCAGTGATTCTGCCTCCTCATTCTCGAAACAATAAAACCTCATTTCCTGTCAAACATTTTAAACTCGAGATACAAATGTAACGCTTTAATCGACTCTGATTGATCCTAGGCAACTTTTATGTATTTAACACGGTCATGAGTGCGTTACGAATACAGATTTCGTTTCAATCGAATGTAAAGGAATCGACGCTCAAAAATAAGAAAATACAATAAAAACCAATCAAGCGATTTGTTGCGCATGCGCTCAAACCCTTCAAATGAAGTAAAAGTAAAAAGAGAACAGCGCAACCAATAACCAGCTTTAGCACACAACCGCCATAACAATTCCAGTTAAACCATAGAGAATCTTAAAAGAAATCAGATTTTGTTTCTTTTCAAGCAAGAAAAAATAAGAAAGAAAGACAAAAAAAAAGAACCTCTTAAGGCCCGATGGAATAATGGATTCTGACTTTGTATAGAAGGTATAGATTCTATACTATAGAACATTTGAAAGATTTCACGAAACTTTGAGAATACAAAAGCATAAGTCTTCAGTTAAATCAAACTTCAGACACGTAACCAATTTGACACGCAATCACGTAGAACCAATCGTTTTGCCTGATATGATGCCTGACTGGATGAAATGGTGTATAACTGGATGACTGGACTGCTGCTGCTCTGAAAGCGATTTCATCTCGCCACAAACCTCTCATACTCCAGTGCTGTTATGGTGGTGAATAATGGACGCACGAGTACTTACAATTATTATTTGTGACCATCAATGATTCGCCTTGGAGATTTGCATGGTAAACAATATTTTAAGTATCCACAAGTTTCACAGTCCTTTTTCCATGGAGCATCACCACCACCATCATCATCATCATCATCATCATCATGGTCTACCTTGTGGTAGACATTATGATATGATTAATAGATTTTGCCATTTTAAGGCTCTTTAAGGCTTTGCTATGCTACGTTTTTGCTTTGCTGGTGTTTGTTGTCCAAGATTTTTGCGAAGCGATAATGAAGCTTAACTAGGAATATTTATGTGTTGTACATAAGAGAATTCCACATGAATTATGCTCGGTCACAATATAATCTTGATTTACATTCATAGACGGAATATTTGTCTTGGATTCCCAATGAAATCTGGAAAGATTTTCTATGAATACCTAATTCATAGAAGGTTGGCTTCATTTCAAGGTCTGTACTCGTTTCATAGTATGCGATATGCAAGGTTTATTTGTGTTTGCTATAGGATTCTAGTGATTTCTTTACAGTTTTCTTTTTCGAAATGCTTCCTTCCACTCGGTTTTGATTTTAGAGAGCTTATGGGGATACCTAAGAATTTGACACGGCATAATATAACATAATAAAAGAAATATTTACCATTGAAAATGATTTTAACAATTTTTTTTTAATATGGACGGGTAAATAAACGTGGATTTTATTTTTGGTTTATTTGAAAGGGTTATCAATAACGTTATTTTGTACGTTCAGGTGTATCCATCTAGTGGTTTTAAAACAGTCGGTCTGGCAAGGCGATCAGCTGTTAAATACCTGTCATCTGAGGTGTTATTTATTAAGTGAACGGGTTGCCATTTACGAATTTGGATCGTTTAATAACCGAAGAAAAAGTACGAATAAAAATAGTTAAAATTTACTACAAAAGTGGTGATTTAAACGTGGGCACTTTTCGTGCGTTACGTGGTGATTATTTTCATCGTAATCGATCTAATGTTTAAGGAATTGGCAAGATTGTAAAGAAATTTGATTAGACTGGAAGCGCTACAGATGTTTACAGGCCTGTGCATCATCGCAATGTACGCACTCTTGAAATTATCGCTTCTGTTAGTGAAAGTGTGGCAGATAATCCGAATTTCAGTCCAGAGCGTTATGGCCGCGCGATAACCGACCTTTTTTTTGGCTGCATGAAGGGTATCCCAACAAGAACGCAAGATTTAAATGACTGATGCAGCAATTGAATTGTTTCTCTGGCTGTATGACATGTGGCGCTGTCTTGTTGAAGCCACATGCCCTCCACATTCATTTCTTCAATTCTAGGCACGAAAAAACTAGTTATCATTTCACGATACCGAAAACCATTGGCTGTTTGCGCTTGACATGCCTCATTTTCATAAAAAAAGGTCCAGTGATTCCTCCTGCCCAAAATCCACACCACACAGTGACACGTTGAGGATGCATTTGCTTCTCGTGAATCACTCGAGGATTTTCCTCACTCCAAATGCGACAATTCTGCCTATTGACGAAGCCATCAAGATGGAAATGGGCCCCGTCACTGAAGATGATTTTATCGGCAAACTCAGCATTTTCATGTTATCTCTCCAATACCCAATTAAGGAACTCCCTTCGCTGTCCATGGTTAGCTGGCTTCAATTCCGGAGTCAATTGAACTTTCTATGCATGAAGATGCAAATCTTTCGTCAAAATTCGCTGTATGGTGGATTTGGAGACACCAATTTGCTGAGCTCGGTGTCGAATTGAGGTGGATGGAGTTTGAGCGACATCATCACGTACAGCTGCGACATTTTCGGTCGATCGACCTGGTCGAAGGCGCGTTGTTGTCTTTACATCACTAACAGACCCAGTTTTGGCAAATTTATCCATTAATCTCTTTACAGTTGACTCTTTTGGAGCATTATTGTGACCCCAAATTGATCGCAATTTGCGACCTGCAAAACTTTCACCATTTTGGTAAAACAATTTCACAATGAGAATGCGTTGTTCATTCGTGTAGTGCTCCATTTTTACTAACCTCGTACCTTCTACTAGCAAACAATAACAATTGTTCAAATGTCAAACAATGACACTTCGAATGGTGCCAAATTTAAATCTTGCGTTATTGTTGGGGCACCCTTTATTTGGTTTCAACAAGACGGTATCACGAACCATACAACACAACCGATATTGTCTCTATTGGATGAGAAGATTCCAGAAAGCGTAATTTCACGTTTTGCCGACGTCAATTGGTTAGCAAGATCATGTGGTTTGAAAACGTTAGACTTCTTTTTTCGTGCAGCTACGTCAACGACCGTGTTTACGGCGGTTGTTTAAAATCCCGTCATCTTAGGATGATAGAAATGCCTTTGGCATTCAGGAAATACTTTTCCCCACAATATAAGGATTGTAGTTACGAGAAGGAAAGTCAAGGAAACTTGACGTTTATGTGTACACCGGTAAGTGGATTGTTTTTGGTGGAAAGATTTAGCTTTAAATTCCACGACAATCATGGAGTTCTACTGCGGAAAGCCAACACAGTACCAGCGTTAAGGCTTTAGAAGGATCTTAAGGCTTATGAAAGATCATTTAATTTTTCTTAAGGCATATGAAGGTTTGATCCTTCTTAAGCCAAATCAAATATGTTAGCGCTATATCCAATACACTTTGGCGATAATGGAATTAACCACTAAATAAGGATCACAGCATAACGTAATATTTAAAAATAAGCGACTACATTAGGAAGACATATATCTCCCTTTCTTTATAACTTTATTTATTTTTACAGTCATTACTTTGACGTTGTTATATACAGTCGTGGGAGATATTGTAAATCTATTAGCAGAATGCATCTCATTTAAGAGTGGATCAATTATATTTTTGTGCCCACTGTCTTCCATTAATGAAAAGAAACAGTCATTAATTGTAAATGAATCTACGCCTACATACGTAAATCTAGCAGTTACATTTCTACATAAAACGTTAGCTTTGGCGAAAATCCTCGCAATCGAATTCAGCATTTGTTTCTGCTACTGAAATATACGCCTTAGTATGTACTCTATTTTAAAGATACTTGAAATTTTCGCTATATTTATTTTGTGACTAGCCGACCCGCCGAACTTCGTCTCGCCCAGCAGCCATTGTATGTGCAGATTGGTGGTTCCGATCCATCCTGAGCCAGCGGTGCATTCTGGGGAGCACACGTAACAATTCGTACTGCAATATACGTTCTTTATGGTTAAATTTTTTGTTGTTTGGTATTGTTAGGGTAGGGAGGCTGCCCTTTATTGTCTTACCTGTTGCTTGTTAACTTTCTTCAATTTTCTTCAATTTATTTACTTTCACTGACAGTTCAAGAATCGTTTGACTCCCACACACTTTTCACGAAAAGAGGTTATGTATGAGTCGGTGTCGGGATACTTAACGCCGCCACACGCTGGTTAAGCACTCAACGCTTAACGATCATATGGTTATTGCGATCATATGGTAATTGCGCTAATCTCTATCAGGCAAAACACAATGAAAGTAACTACTGCGCCATCTCTCTGATAGAGTTTAAAAAATAGTGATATTTTTTAATTTATTTTTTCGCGGAAAGATTTTAGATGTGAGTCGGTACGCGGTTAATTAACGCCACTACACGCTGATTAAAGACCCAACGCTTTCAGCAAAACACAGCATAGGCTTATCGCGCAAATTGTGATTAAAAAGTAGACATATTAACTTTTGTAACTTTATTTTTTTACGAAAATAGGTAAGGCATGATCCGGTATTGGCCTAATTAACGCCTCTACACATAGATTAAGCACCCAACGCTAACGGAGCATACGGTTATTGCGCTAATCTCTAGCGGGCAAAACACCAAAAAAAAAAACTTAATACTGCGCCATCTGTCGGACGAACTTCAAACTACACAGAAACACTCCTCA